>BQNB010013383.1:0-7500 GCA_026074375.1 Tanacetum coccineum | reverse complement strand
CTCTTTGAGGTGTCCAAAAGCCTGGTCCACTTTGAGGCCCGCAAGGTTGGGATGTGCCGAGACGAAAGTCGCTACATGGGATGATCTCGCCTTCAAACTCATTATTCTTGGGTGGAACGTAAAGCATAGTATGTTGCAAAACGTTGATCCATGGTGGAAATTCGAAAAAAACACACTCCACTTAAATATAATAAATGTCTGGAGTAAAAGTCACATGTTGCAAATAGAGTATGTTAAGCAATCTTACTGATATTTAGCTGTGATTTCGTTTAAGCTTGGTTTGGGATAAGTGAAAAGTCGAGGACGATGAATTTATCCTTTTTGGGCATTCACGAATCGATGCATCTTGTTTTCAAGTGATCCCAAACAGTTAATATAAATAACAAAAAAGTCGAAATCTACTAATTTATATAAAAAAATATATGAAAAAGTTTAAAAATTGGAACATAGGGTGTTTATAACTTGTTGACTCTTAACTCTCTCCACAAAGTCTTTTCTTCTTTTTCAAAGAATTAGTTTGGGAATTTTGAGGTATTGGTTAAGAGCATATAATATTGCGTGAGGAGACACAGTATCGCTAGTTTTTGGTAATTTAATAATGTGTGAAAACACATATCCATTTTATATCAAAAATAGCCCTAAAAAGATAAAATTGTGCTTTAAATGCTTGTATATTGCTTGTTTTGTCTTTGTGATTGTGTGGGTACGGATAATGCAAAAATTGCAAGAAAACAGTCAAAACCGAACAAACACGGACACGGGAAAGGAAAGAGAACATAAGAGCCTGGAGAATGCTATCAAAGGTCAACAAAAGTCACACCTTGGTCAACCACAAGAAGACAAAAATTCTAAAAATTCCTAAATCAAGTCCCTCAAAGAAAACCAAATTACAAAAATGTTCCCTAAACCCTAACGGTGTTAACTCTTTTTATTATAAGAGTTAACACCCGTTAACCTTTTTTATAAAACCAAGCCTAAGCCCAATCCAATGGACAGACAGCCCAAACCCTTTATATAAACCCGGGTCAAAAGAAAAGTCAAACACCCCTTATAGAAAAATTACGCGGGAAAAGGAGTTACCACTGTTTCCCCGTCCTCTTCGATTTAACCCTCGAGCTCAAAACAACAGGGTAAAATCAAATTGAGAGATCTGTCCATGAAATTCAAGTAAGTAAAGGACACCTTGGCATAGTTGACGTCAGCATGATGCTCTCATTGGCCAATTCCCAAAATAGAAGACACGCGTACAATGAAGGAAACACATCCAAGGACTATATTTTGCATAAAAATACTTAAAAAAGAAGCACAAAGGCTTCTACACAAGGAATGGCCCGTTGGCAATCCGTGTGCTCACCAAAGTGATCCAACGGCTTAAGATATAGATCCAATGATTGGCAAGATTCAAGGGCAGAGATTTATGGGAGCATCTAACAAACTCCAGGACCTAGAAGCTTCTCTGAAGGCTATAAATAGCTCTCACATTCACACACACGGGATATCTAGTTTTTTAGCTTTTAAAATTTAGCTTATGTAATTTTTTAGCTTTTAAACTTTAGCTTTTGTAATTTTCAAATTCAGTTATTGTAATTCAGTTTTAAAATCTTGTAATCAATTTTCAAGTTAATGAAATTTAGTGTTCTTTTATTCAATCTGTCATAAGCTCTTATAATCTTCAAATGTTGTCAGTTACTGTTTCAAAAGCTCCTAATAAGCTCATATCAAGCTCTTTGAGTCTCTAAGCTCAAATTGAGCTATTAATAAGCTCTTAATATACTTAAACCAATAAAATCAGTTTTAATACCTTTGCTTATGGATTTTGAGCTTTTGAATGATAAGCTTACATTGGAAGAGCTTATGGGACCTTACTAGCTTATCCTTGTGATAAGCTAGAGCTGTTGAAAGCTCTTTTGAGCACTACTGCCTTTGTTAAGCTAAGGCTTTTGTAAGTTCCTTTTAATTTTCAAGTATCTTAGCTTTAATTTTGCATATGCTTATATTCTGCTTATAGTCTAGCTTATTTGTGCTTAATTCTGTCTATTTGTGCTTATTAAATATGTTTGAATATCTGTTTTTAAGTTTTATAGCATAGATCTTAGATTTCTTTGTTTAAATTCATAAAACTGTCAAAAACTCAAAAATATTAGCATAATTATTAGTTCTTTGTTTCTAGCTTACTTGCTTATTAATATAAGATCATTAGGTTTGTCATAAGCTATTTGTTATCTGGTATTAAAGTTTTACTCAATAAAAAGCTTTTTCATAAGTCAAAATGATTTTAAGTCTAGTTAAAGGGGTGTTTGGCATAGCAGTATTAACCACAAGTTAATACTGCTAGTGGCAAATTGGTCTTGAGAAATTTAATTTGATCTCTCATTTAAGTCTGTTTAATCTAGTTTCATAAGTTAGATTAGGGTAAATCAAGTTTTCATTAGTTAGTTCTTAATAAATAATAATCTGTCAAGTTTTGCATAATTTAGCTTAGATTTCTTCTAGCATTAGTCATTATCTTGTCTTTCATTTTGAGTTTTTAGCTTATTAGAATAGTCTCAATAGGCCTGCATTTTGTCTAGTCTAAATTTTGGTCATAATTGTGTCAACTGCATCAGCAGTTATAATAGACAAATTTTCATTTTCTAGGTTAATTTTTAGAGAGTTAAAATAGTTTTTAGCTTTTGCTTTTCAGAATACAATAAGTTTTTAGGTCATTAATCATCTTTTTCAAAATAAGCTATTTTACTAATCTGTTTTTAAGCTGCAAAAAGAACTTTTGCCTTTTCAAAATACAATATAACTCAGTACCTATTGAGTTTGAAACCTGTTTTCAAACAGCTTTTTCAATAAGCTCTATTTTTCAAAAATAGAATTAAAAAGCTTTTTCAAGTAGTCTTTAAGCTAGTTTTTTAGAAAAACCAAGTTTCATTTCATGAAAAGCTCATTTGGTTGCTTAATATTAAGCTCAAAGTCTGTCTAAGGGACTGTTTGGTTTTAAGTTTCTAAAAGTGCTTAATTTGAATTTCTAGCTTATGGCTTTTTCCTTGTGCTTATTCTTGTTAATTTAGCTTCTTAGGTTGGTATTAGCTTATTAGTAGCTTAATTTGTCATAAACTTAACTTATTGTGGTCTTTTAGATTATTAGTTTAAGAAAAATACCAAAAAAAGTAGTTAAGTAGTTTCTGTCATGTTTTAAGCTATTTCCTAGCTTATTTAGTGCTTTTCATAAAAAGTTTCTTTTATTAAAAATGCTTATTTTCTACATATTTACAACTTTGCTTTTATAAGTTTTCAAAAATAAAAAAAGGGGAAGGTGGAAATCGGGGGTGAGCAAGACTCGAACCCCCGACCTCAACACCCTCAACCCTTTTATAACGACACACACAAACTCCACTACCAACGCGCCCTAGGGTCTTTTTCGTTAAACATTTACAACATTTAATTCTTATACACGTTTTCCCTTTTTAGCTTTATAAGCTGTTTTAGCTTATTACACAACTTATTCTATAAGCTGTGTAATCAAGCTTATTTTTTCTAGGTTCTATTTAGTTTAAGCTATTTTCTGTATTTTTTCTAGAATTTTTATAATTAGTTTAGTATTTTTAAACATTTATTTTTATTAAAAACTTTAAAAAATCATAAAAAATAGAAAAATAATCAAAAAAATATAAATCTTTTTTAGAAAATTTTCTTTTATATGGATTTCTATTAACGAACAAGGATAATTGTGTTTTCTGGATGTGTACATTTCCCTAAGCCGTAGGTTCTCTTTATAGTGGAGAAACCCTAATCAGCATTTACTAAAAACGCGTGAGATTGATATGCATGAATATCTTCCTTATTTAGCTCATGCATATCCTCATCTCTAACTAACTAAAATCTTATCCTGGAATAACTATTTGACTCTACCAGGACTAAGTACTCTACCAGTAGGAACTAAACTTAGCCTACCAGGACTAACTATGATAATAACCTTACCAGCAGGAACTACATACCTGCCAGTAGGAACTACTACTCTACCAGTAGGAACTACATACCTACTAGTAGAAACTAAGTATTACAAATATTCCTAACAATCCTCCCCTAAACTGGAATTTAACTAAGTTAATTTCCAGTTTCTAGATAGATCTTCAAACTTGAACCTTGAGGATTGAAATATGAACTTGACAGCAACATCCAATCTGCTTGAGTCTTGACTTGAACACATGAAACGTCTGCACAAATCTGTATTTCTTCATACAAACACCGTGAAGAGACTAATGATAATGAGCAATTAACATTGAGCAGATCTTGTGTCAAACAGATTGGTCTTCATAGCCTTGGAACCGAACATCAAAAGTCTTGTTGAACTTGAACATTAAAAGGCAGCAACGTTGAAGAAGCAGCAGGAAATCTTGAACCAGCAACAGACTTTGGAACCACCTCAGCTACATGAGTAGATTTGATAAGCCTTTACCAAGTAGCTACTCACTCTTGGGCTAGCTAATTCTTTGGTGGAATCATGACATCACCCTGGTGAATTAGTAACCAGTCCAACTCTTAGAACATGAATCAATGGTGAATTGGAATACCCTAATGATTTTTGGCAAATCATCACAGCCATAAACGGATTTTATATGTCTTTACCTGTAGCCGTTTGCTCAGGACTAGCCAACTCTTTGTTGTGATAACAAGGTGAGTTGATTACCCTATAATTTTTAGCAAATTGTCAGCTATCAACGGATTTGTTAAGTCTTTACCAAAAGCCGTTTGCCTTTGGACTAGCCAATCCTTTGGTTCCCAATGAGGGCATTATCCATGGTGGATTGATGACCATTTCAACTCTCAGCAAAAGAAGCATGGGTGAGTTAAAGACCCTATAGTTTTGAGCAAACTATTAAAGCTATCAACGGATTTGAGAGTCACACCAGAGCTGTACCCTCATGGTGAATCAACTCTTTCTTGTCTGTAAGACATGGTGAGTTGAACACCATTTGTTGTGTGGTGGTTAACCAACTCCCAAACCCTGAAAATAATTTACTTTATATACCATGTGTGCCAAAAACAACTTTGCACACCAAAGACTCAAAACATAGTTGAACAGTTTGCAAAAGCTTGTCAATTTCCAAAATCCTTATAACAAAACAAAAAGTAAAAACCATTGAAGACAAACTACACAAAAGAGAGGTATATAACAAAAGACAATTTGGACACAGCAAAAAGGTAGAATATATACAAGAAAGTTATAGAGTACCAAGATCAAGCAGGAGAAACTTGGGCAGCAGCAAGTTGATTCTTGATGAACCGAATCAATTGCTCAGTAGTAGTCATGTCATTGCCCACAACACCCTTGGCAATCTCCAGCTTGTTCTTTAACATCCTTTCCATGAGCTTCACTAAGATAGGATAAAATATATCTGCAAACATGTACAACACCTCTCTAGAAATAGTTTCTAAGACATGAACACTAGAAAGAGTATACAGCCTCCAACTGCGAATCTGCCAAAGAGATTGACGGTTCCACACAGAAAAACACTTACCACCTTCTTGAGAATCCATCAACACCTGAAGATCACCCCATAACATCAATCCAACACCTGTAATTGGATGGTTTTCATAGTACTTGACCACCAATACATATAACTTCAAAAGATCCTGTCTATCCACCATATGAAGGATCTCCCTTAGAGTGGTAAAATGTTTGGTAGACTGATCCATCATATACAGAGCATTAATTTCTCCTGGAGGAGTAGAGATCACCTCTTCTTCAAAGTCCTCATCAGAAACAACCTTGATGAATGTCTTATCATCTGCATCTAAATCCAATTCGGACTTAGTTATACGACTCCTGCCAAGAGACTTCCTCCTTATGCCAGAAGATTTGGATGTAGAAACAACTTGTGGTTGGGGAACATTAGGCACAAATGGAGTGGAGACTTTAGTAGACTTTTGCTTCTTTGAAATGTCTAGTGCCAGAGCTTCACCAGCTCTTTTCAGAGTCCTTTTAAGTTCGTTAGACTTAATATCTGCCATAGCCATCCTGATCTTCTCAAACTCAGCTATGAGTTGCTCATCAGCCGAGGATTTCACATATTTCATAAACTAGCCAGTAGAGTAAATGGTGGTACTCTGATTCTTGACAAATACTCTCATATATTCCCTTTGTTGAGCAGGTGTCATTGGTCTATCCCTCTTCTCTTTAGCCGTTTGTTCAGCAAATGCTCTCTTCCTTTGATTGATTAATGCAACCATCCTTTTAGCAAAATTATCCTCATTCACATCTGCACCCAGAAGCTCAGAAGAAAGGCATGCATTGACATGGACTTGAGCCATGATGTCACTCCAATCTGCATCAGAGTAATGCTTTGCAGATGAAAGAACCTCTGCTTGTCTGGTCTCCCTCTGAGAAGCATACATCTCTTCCTCTTGTTCCAACTGCTTTGCATAAATTGCATCCTGTCTTGCAATTTCAGCTTTTTCTTTCTCATATCTTTCCCTCTCAAGAGCTTCTAATCATGCAGCTTCAATTTCACTCAACCTCTCATCTGCTAATTGCTTCTTAGTTCTTTTTGAAACAGGGGAAGAAGGCTCAGCAACACCTTTTCCTTTGAAAGGATCTCTGGATGGTGATGTAGAATAAGCAGGAGCAAAGTAACCATCAGTAGGAGCACCAGTAGGAATATAGGAACTAGCAGCAGGATCATTAGAAGGACCACCAGGAGGAATGTTAGAATCAACAGTCACAACTGCATTAGCTAATGCAATTAGAGCATCCAAATCCACAGCTTGCTCTCCTCCTTCTTCTTGGTCAGAATCACTCAACACCACCTTCCTTTTCTTGGTCTTGAGTGTTACCTCTAATGCTTTGACTTTCTTGACCAATTTTGCCACCACATCCTTAAATAGCTTCTTGTGTGCCTTGAGCTCAGTTTCCAAAGAATTTACCTTTTGCACAAGAGTAGAAACTACAGAGGACAAAGCACCTCTTAAAGTATGGTCCTCTGCACCTCCTGAAGTATGACCTGTAGGGGAAGCTTGAGTGAACCTTGGTAGAGATACATGAAAAGAGCCTCCCAAAGAGTCATTTTCAGTCTCATGTACGCGTGAGGAGGAAGCTATATTTGGGTCAGTCCTTTGACCATGCTCAAAGACATGAGCAACAGATGGAGTAGCTTGTTGTCATGGGGGTGTAGACAAATGGTCTTGAGAATGGTCAGATTCATGCCTAGTCTCAAGAATAGTTTTAGGAATAGGTGGTGGGACAGCTTGTACATCTGCCCCTGCTCCTTCACCTTCTTGAGCTTGGGAAAGCATAGCTGCTAAAAGTGGCATGGGTTATTAGCAAAAAGTTTGCTAGATAGCTTGAACACATGGTACTGTCTGGTAATGCTGGTTTCTATACCCAAAATGGTTTGAAGAAATCGAGGATACATTAAGAACTTTTTAACATTCCCAATGTTACTAACCATCCCCTTAAAAATATAGTTAGACCAGTTAAATCTTCTCCCATCAAAAAGACAAATAAGAGCA
>BQNB010013382.1:16231-77290 GCA_026074375.1 Tanacetum coccineum | reverse complement strand
TTGTTTTAGTGATATTAAGTCCCAAGTTTGAAATATTTCAAATTTCTAAGACAGTAGCTCAACTCGCCGCCAGAGGCTATCAAACCGATGTAAAGAATTAAGGCAACTCGCTGATGGAATTTAAGGCAACTCGCCGAACACAACTCGCTGCCAAGCAACTCGCCGCGAAGAAATAATACAAACCGCCGTCTGTATTTTAATCAAACCGCCATTGAGTTTTCAAACCGCCAGAGTTTCCTTTAGATATTTGCTATTAAAATATTCAAACCGCTGACAACCTGTTCAAACCGCTGCCTTATCAAACCGTTGGTAAGCAACTCGCTGCTCAGTATACAACAACTCGCCTCTTGAGCAACTCACCACCTAAGCAACCCGCCGTATGTCAGAGAGTTGGTGACCTACTGAATAAAATATTCCATTTTAATCAACTCGCCACGAAGAATATCAGCCAACTCTCCACGAAGAACAATAAATCACCCTTTTGAATGATTCCACTTGATTTCTTTTGCACAATTCAATACTACAAGGCTATAGCCACTAGTAACACCCAAACTTTAACATAACCAACATCAAAATCTAGAGATTCAAGAAAAAACAAGCTAGAGCCTTCAAAAGTATAATTTTTTTCCTAGATCAAGCATGAAATCGCACATACACACGATCTAATCATCCCATGTGCTCTGATACAAATTGTAGTATATCATATATCATAACACGGGGTCGATTCTTGGACTTTGCTAGTTTCTAGAGAGAAACACATGAGAGAGTTTTTCTAGTGAGAGAAAATGTGTTTTATAAGAAAAGAGTAAATGACTAGCTTACCTCTTCCAAAGTTAAAAGAGGCTTATATAGTTCTTACAATATACCGGGTATTAGTACCCGACTTAATACCGAAAATCATACTATTAACTATTAAACTATGAGCTATAATAAATAGTAAAATACACGGGGTGACCGAGTCTTTTTCTAATATCTAACATAACCTTTGCACATGTTAAACACTTGCTGACATAAGTGGCAATCTCTGCTTTCATGTTAGGCCACCAATATTGTTGCCTTTAAAAACTATTTAGACCCTAATTCTAATTGGTGCAGATTTGTGTACTTTCCAAGCTTATGATAGAATACATCCTATGACTGTGTAATTGAGCAATCCCCCTGAAAATGAAACACTTAGACTAGTGGAGAGCTGAGTGACTTTTTATCTCCTTTTCGTGAGGTGTTCGGCTTTGATGTTTTCTAGCATAAGAGTTTTATAAATTCATTTCTTGAAGTTATTCGTGAGAAATATTTTTATGAAATGATTCTAACGGGTTCTACTTGAGGGCAAGCAGAAGTTAAGTGGAAGGATATTTGATAACATCAAGTATTTAATACTTTTTAGTAGCAAAATACCCCCTATATTACCTGCAAATGTTTCACTAACACTCGAAAACGAGATACTTTCTATCATTTTGTAGTTTTTAGGTGAAATGCAGGAAAGTGACAAGAAACAAGGGAAAAAGAACTCAAAGTGTAAATATTTGAAGAATGTTACGGCGTAACACCAAAAATGGTTACACCGTAACATATATTAAGCAAGTACGAAGATCAAGGACAACGTTACGGCGTAACACCATATCTAGTTACGTCGTAACCATATATTTGGAAGGAAATCTTGTCAAAGTTAGAGTTACGGCGTAACACCATATCCAGTTACGCCATAACCATGAAGATCTACAAATATGGAATGAAGATCATGTACTTATGGACATTATTTAAAGGTTACGGGGTAACACCATATCTGGTTACGCCGTAACAAATTGTTTAAATGTGGAATGTCGTGTATGATGGTTATGGCGTAACACATGTATAAGTTACGCCATAACAGGTTCGATACCTATAAATAGAGGCCTCTCCAAAGCTATTCCCGTCATCACTTCCTCCACAGCCGCAATTGGAGAGGAGTCAAATGCTTCCAAACTTCATGAATTCACCTGAAGTTAAGGGAGATCACCTCTTTACTTATTTTTTGTATTTAATCGTTCAAATACGAATACTGTAAGAATTATGAGATTTCAATCTATGATTTCTTCTATTTCTTGCTATGAATCTGTTACCATGAGCGGCTAAGCAACTTACAAGTGCTGGCTATATTATGGTTATTACTGTTGTTATGATGTTGTTTCCTGTTTGATATGGTTTCATTAGTATTCCTTGATTGTGTAACCCATGGGATTTTGGTGTAGGGTGGTTTGGACCTAGCTCTTCCCTCATTACATTTGTTTATCTAGTCTCATTTGAGATCCATATGGGTACTAGGGAGGGTCAACTAACTCCTTACTAGTGTAGGAACTAACCAGGTCACCGCACTTATTACTTATATACTTCAAAAAGCACTGGAACTCTTTCAGGGAGAGGGTTAACTAATCTATAAAGGTTATTTTGATAGATTTTGGAAATAGTTAAGATTAATCTACGGCAACCTGGATTACCTACCTCCCAGATTGGATTTAGGCCTTGATTCGAAATCGCTCGTGCGTATAGATAGACTATATATGCAATTATTCACGTCTATCGACCTTAGAAACCACTAATAAAACTATAGTTTTATCCAATTGCACAGGGAAAATGGTTTTCAGCAACAAATAGTAATGAAGTAACTAGGTTAGCATGGTTTTTCTATCTTCCTTGATATATCATATCTTTTAATTTCTAGTTATTTTTTTTATTGTTATTTTATCTCACAAAAATCAACTCAAAAAAAACCATTTCAAAACGTTACATTTTCAAAATTAAAACTAATAAACTTACCATATTGGGTACGATTCCTCGGATTTTACCTTTCTTGTAACCTACACTTCGATAGCAGGTTCTATGTCCTGTTAGTGCATTGTAAGGTAGTTCCAAGTTTTTAAATTTAAAACTTAGATATAACAATATATTTTATAAATTATAAATATGCATCTATAGGTTTTAGGCAAAAAGAAGGTATTGATTATGAGGAGACATTCTCTCATATTATTAAAATGGTGACTGTTAGATGTTTGTTGAACATTGTTGTGTCTAATTCTTGGCATATGTTTCAACTTGATGTGAATAATGCTTTCTTATATGGTGATCTGGATGAGGTTGTTTATATGAAACCTCCTGAAGGATATTTTCCTTCTGATTATAAGGTTTGCAGACTTAAAAAATCTCTATATAGTTTAAAATAGGCTCCTAGGCAATGGAATGCTAAGTTGACCTCTACTTTGATTGAAAATGGTTTCAGTCAGAGTAAGTCTGATTATTCTTTATATATTAAGTCTGATAAAGGGGTTTTTCTTGCTTTGCTGGTTTATGTGGATGATATTATCATTATGGTAATAGTATTTTCTGAGATGAAAAGTGTAAAGTTATCTATAAGTTAGTTATATGATTAAAGACCTTAGAAGAACTTAAGTATTTTACTTAGGATTGATGTGGTTGATAATGATAAAGGTATTTGCATTATCAAAGGAAATATCGTGTCATGGAACTTATTATCTGAGTATGGTATGCTTGCATGTAAACCTGTTAAAACTCCTCTTATGTCTAAGCTTGTTATTTCTAATGAAGCTAGTGATAAAGATTCTTTACTTGAGAATATAACTGATTATCAAAATTCGATGGGAAAGTTGATTTACTTGACTAATACTATGCCAGATATTTCTTATGTTGTGCATTGCTTGAGTCAGTTTATGCATTCTCCTTTGACTTCTCATCTTAAGATTGCTTTTAAGATATTAAGATATCTCAAGAGTTGTCCAGGTTTAGGAATTCATATTAATAAGACTTCTGGTATGTTTCTTAATGCTTATTCTTATATATGGATTGGGCTTAAAGTTTTTTTTGTTACAAGTAATCTGTATATGGGGTATTGTGTATTTCTTAATAATTCTCTTGTTTCTTGGAAAAGTAAGAAACAAAATACTCTCTCTAAATCTTCAACTAAAGCAGAGTATAAAGCTCTTGCTTCAGTAACCAGTGAAGTTATTTGAATTTTCTACAATTTAGAAAATAAATATATAAGTCAAAATAAATAATGACCTTAAGTTCGGGTTCTTACATACACCCACCCTAGTAGTACCAGTTCAGCAAATTCCTCTATCATTTACTCCCTCTACAGTCAAGCAAGCCACAACAACACCATCACAGCAACTCACAGGGAAAAAATGGTCCAACATATTTATGGCTATACTAAAAAAACCAGTTTACTAAAATATTTTAATTTCCCAAAATCATCAGTACCTGTACCAAGCGACACTGTTGCAACCCCACCCAACACATCAGCATTCGAGCATATGGCAAGTACGGGTCATCTTAACGAAACAGAAAAGAGAACAATCGAACGTGCCAAGACCCTGAAAAGAATGATATTCCTGACTCACCCGCAAGAACACAAGAAGAATGATAACATCAAATAGTTAATACATTTTAATATTAAATCCCCTATAAAAATGCTTACAAATATGTTATTAATGTATGAAAACGTTACTTAATTACTTATTATTAGTTTTTAGAGACCGGGTGAGCATTTTAGCAAAAGACAAGGGATTTAGACAAGAAATGCACCAAAGTGAAGAGCCTAAGGCACTTTACGGCGTAACATCCCTAAAGGATTACGACGTAACATACTCCAATGAACAAATGAGTCATCACACACTTTACGGCGTAAAGTGTCTCCAAGATTACACCGCAACATTCAAATATACTAGAGATGATGTGTCTGACTCAGCATTATGGCGTAACATATGCGACAGGGTTACTCCGTAACACCCTTTTATGCCTAAAAGATGGGAGGATTACGTAGCAAGATTATGACATAACATCCCATAAGTGTTACACCGTAAACCTTTTGAAGCCTATAAATAGAGCTATCATCTAGCTCATTCAGCATCACTCACCACCACCACTTCACACATAGTTCTAAGGGGTGAACCAAACCCCTAAGGTTCGAAGCATTTCACCTGAAGGTCCAAGGGAGAAGCCACTAGCATACTTATTGTATTCAATCGTTCATTTCATTCTCTATAAGAATTATGATGATCCAATCCATGTCTTTATTCATTAATTTTTGCATTGCTGTTACTATGAGCGGCTAAGCACTCTTAGTGTTGGCCTAACCATGTAGTTACTAGTGTTTTGATTATGATTTCCTGTTTAATTATGGTTTTGTTAGATATCCTTATAGCCTTTCATTGATCCCCATGTTTTGGTAGTATAAAGGGTGGCTTAGATCTTATTAATCCTGATATTTGACTTACCATGTTGAACTTGAGATTAGTGGGGTACTAGGGTAGCTTGACATCTATCCCTAGTTTAGGAATTAACCAAATTACCGCCTTTGTCACATTAAATACTTAAAAAATATGGGAACTCTTTCAGAGGGGGTTAATAATAAGTTTAGATTATAGATTGGTCTTAAGGGTAGTTGGGGTTTAACCACTACAAGCTTGGATGCCTGGCTTGTGTGATCGTAGGAGAATGTGGGATCGCAGAGTAAGCATAGGACCGACTTTAAATGAAAATTCAGATCTGTCAACTTTAGAACCACTAATGGAACTTATAATTGAACATTGCACAGGAAAATGTAATCATAGTATTGGTAATGAAATGGTTAGGTTAGCAGGCCTTTCTCCCTGATATCTTCTATCTACTTTATTGCATTTACTTTTCGTAGTTCTTAAAATCAAACCAATAAATCCATTTTCAAATTGTGACATTAATAAAATTAAACTATTTAACCTTAGCTCTTGGGACGACCTCGGATTTACCAAGCTACTACACTATATACGACCGAGTTCTCTGCTTGTTAGTGCGTGTATCGGTAATCGAGTTTTATAAATTTAAAACTTGAACAAAATATATTTAAATCAAAATACGCATCAAGTTTTTGGCACCGCTGTCGGGGAGCTAATTTTAATTGTAATTTGATTTCTAATATTTTCATTGATTTCTCATGAAACATGATGAATGAGGTAGACATTGAAAACCTCACCATTGAACAATATCTAATGTTGACACAGGAAAAACAAACACATGGAATGATTAGAACTGAATCCGGTAGGATAATAACAAAGAATATCGATGATATGACTATAGCAGAATATATGGAGTATGAGGCAGAAATGAGAAGGGATCCTTGGAGATATACTAGGAATTTAGGATTAACCACCCTGGGAGGAACTAAGAACTTGGAAAACATGCATCAACCCGACAAACTAAAAAGCAATGATTATTTTCCCTCAATTCCCACTTGTTTCGAACCTGCCCAACCACGTATCGATGACATACATGACCCCTCGGGAAATGAACCAAATGACTATCACATCTTTACACTTCAATCTTATTATGAAACTAAAGAAGTAAGTTCTAACGAAGATGTAGATGAATGGTTGAATGAAGAGTTAAGTAAATGCATGACTGAACAGGATAAGGAGGAAGAAGAAGACGCTTTAATTGACATCCTCAAAATAGTGGTTGAAGAGTGCAATTCAATTTAAACAAAAGCTCAGATTAGAACACCTTCTATTAGGACTAGTGAAATTCAGGGGGTATCCTTCGTAGCAAAAGAAGAAGAAGGGGATAGTTCAGAAACCTTACCATATCAGTAACCATCTAATGAAACAAACCCAGGAAGTTTTACTCTTCCTTGCACTATTGGTAATCTTAAGATATATGTTATGGCTGATGTAGGAGCTGGAAATAATAATAGGCCTAAATCACTATTTGAACATTTAAAGTTGGCTAACCTTAAGAAAACCAGCATGGTTATTGAGATTGGTAATATAACAAAAAGGGCCCCATTAGGAATAGTAGAGAATATCCCGGTAAAAATTGATAAGTTCTTGTTCCATTCTGATTTTGTAGTCATTGACATGCTTAAAGAACCTGACGAAACAATACTTTTGGGTAGACCATTTTTGGCCACGATAGATGCTCAGATAGATGTTTTCAGGGGTAAGATTTCGTTAGGAGTAGGAAATGAAAAAGTAAAGTTTGATATGAATGGAGAAATATGTCACTTTAGGGTTCCGTTTGAAAAAATTTACATGGCAAGTTCTATTTAGGAGAGCGAATATTTCAATCCACATGAAAAGGAAAATAATGATTCCCCTGCATTAGAACAAAGAACCTTTCACTACAGCGTAGACACTGTTGATTCTAGTAGCGACAGTCAAGAGGATGAAGTAGGAAGCCATCTCTCTGAAAATGTATCAAGATAGCTGGGCCGGGCCAGCCCATTAAGCCTTATCTATAAACCTTATAAGTTAAAAAAACTCTAAAACCTTTTAATCCTAACCCGGCCCAATCCATAAGCCCAAACCCACTAAACCATAACACCTTTAAAACCTTTTACACCATTAGTCCCTCGGGTTTACACTATTAGTCCTTGGGGACTATCACCGTTAGTCCTTAACTATTACAATATAAATCCTAAACCTAACCCTGTTATCCTTTTACCTTGAACCCGTTATCCCCAAAACAAACCTAATCTATTTCCCGCCAAGAACTACTATTCACCCATCCCTTTCCTCGACCCCTGCTCCATCAAACAAACCCATCACTCTCACCTTCAACCCCACTTCACAAACTAACAACTCCACCTTAGCAATCCCATAGAAGCTTATTGGACAAAATTAATCAAGGGCTATGATCAAGATAAAGAAGCACAGATTTGGATGGATGGCTATGATGAGAGCTTCTCTTCCTCCTCACACAACAAACACAAGATCAAGAAGCTCCTCTTCATTTGTTTTATATAAATAGGGCTAGAAATCAAGCTGTAAAATGATCTAGTGTAATTTAGTTTTAGGAGTAGTGTAATGTTGCTTATTTCCAGCTTAATTTATGCTTATCTTTTATGTATTCAAGCTTTGTAATCTTCTTTTTATTAATAAAAAGTCACGTTTATCTTAAATTGTCCTGTTTCAATTTCTTATTTACTCAAAACTCATTAAGCTGTTTTTAAGTTTTCATAAGCCGTTGTTAACTAAAATAGGTGTTTACTTGTACAAATAAGCTTTTCAAGCTTATTTGTACAAGTTGTTCATGTATCATTACAAATTAGTTCAGTATTAAGGTTTTGAGCTTTTTGGATGATAAGCTAGCAATAGATGAGCTTATGGGTTTGGATTCAGCTTATTGACAACAAGCTAAATCCCTAGAGCTTTAGGTTCTTCATTGTAAGCTTATGGCTGCAGGTTATTTCATTTTTTTCCTTTTATATGCTTTCAAATTGCTTATTTGCTAAACTGCTTAATTCTGCTTATTTTTGCTTGTTATTACTTTGCCTTTTATTAGCTTATTATGTTAGTTTAAGAGCCTAGTTTTAGTTAGAATATAGCTTATTAGTTTCTGTCACTTTTCATGGTTAAAATAGCTATTTGGTTCAGCTTATTAGTACAGCTTATATTTGTGTGCTTATTTTTCCTTCTTTTTTGCTTACTTGTCAATCTCTAGCTTATTTATTAATCTATTTATGTTTATTAGAGGTTATTCAAATTTGTTTTAAGATTAAAAATGATACTAAAAGATTTAAAGGGGTGTTTGGCACAAGCAGTTAAAACTGCTTGTGCTATTTTTGGTCATTAGGACAGGTTTAGTAAGCTTAAATTAAGCCTTAAGTTTAGTTTTAGTAAGTTTCATTTTAGTTTTCTTAAGTTTAAAGTCTATTTTATAGGTTTCTAAAATCTGCCATATTGATAGTTTCATAAAATGCTTTATTAAGCCTTGTCTTGTAATTTGCATATCAAGTGTGTTTGTTAAAGCTTAATGTAGTTCAAAATATATCAATGTGAATCTGATTTGGCTTGGTTTAGCTATTTGAATCCTATTGTCAACAATTGTCAAGAATTTAAGGTTTTAAGGGCTATTTATAAAGCTTAATTAAGGTCAAGTTATAACTTAGTTTAGGTTAGGTTTTGTTAGATTTAGCTTTCACATGATAAGTTTAATCTGTTTTTAGAATTTAGCTTCTTTCTTTAGCTTATTATGCTTTTATGTTAGCTTAAAATCAGTCAAAAGTCTTTTGGTGTATGTCTTTAAGGTCTGTTGTCTTAGCATGTTGTTAGGTCTTTTTCAGCTAATTTTAGGAGCTTATTTTAAGTCATTTAAGCTCATTAGGTCTAGGGCTTGAGCTGTTTTCAGCTTATTTGTTTTCTAAGAGCTTATTGAGTCTTAGAAGTAAGTTTTTAATCTGTCATTTTCATTTCAAAAAGCCAAAAGTAGTAGTGTAATATGTCTATTTCTCTTTGCTTTTCTAGATTATTTCTTAGGCTTATTTGCTTGTGTCCAGCTTATCTGAGTCTTATTGGTAGTGATGTTCATCTGTTTTTGGTTAGTAGCTTTTCCTGAGTGCTTATTTGTTTAAATTTCTAGCTTAAAATGTTGTATAAAGTCCTTTTAGTCTTTTCTATGTGTGTCGTCTATATGTTTTTTAGTGCTCTTACTTACTTATTTGTTTGCTTATTTTTGATCATATCTGCTTAATAGGCCTAGGAGTTGGCATGTTTCAGCTTAGTTGTGTTTTTCTTTAGCTTATTGTGTTTTAGTTAGCCAAACAGTTTAGATCAAAAGTCTCTTAGTTAAGATAAGCAAAACTGTCACCTTTATTTAGCTTATTTCTAGCTTATCATTAAGTTCTGTCAAAAGTACTTTTTTTAAAGTTGCTTATTTTGGTCTTAAGTTTAGTTGTTTTAAAAAGAAATTAAAAAAATGTTTTCAAAAAGGAAGTCACAGGAACCTGTGACCTTCCCCCTTCTCACACCAACACACACACCCTCACTACCATCTGCGCCCTTGGGTCTTTTTCGTAAGACTCTTGGGCCAGTTGGTATTTAAGGGGCTTTTTCTCTTATAAGCCATCAGCCCTTTTGGGCTTATTTCCAGCTTATTGAGATAATCTGGCTGACTTATTTTATTTTTCTTAGGTTTGTAACTGTTCAAAGGACTTTTCTCGAATTTTTCAGATTTTTCCAATTTAGTTTAGTATTTTTAATTAATTTTTTAGATTAAAACTGTTTTTTATTCATAATAAATAAAATAAAAATAAAAAAAATATAATTCTGTTTTGTAAAATTATTTTTAATCATTTAGGGCCTTTAAAAATTAAATTTGCTTTTGTAGGGTTTAAATTTGATAATTTAGGTTTTAGAGTCGCGTTTTTTGTAGAAATAGAATCAAAAAAATCATTCAATCATTCAGTCACGCGATCACGAACTTAAACTCGATTCTCAATTCACACCTCGTCGGGAAACGACCCAGAAAGGTTTTGGATTTTACTTTGGTCAAAAGTAATCTCTTAGAAGCCTTACGGAATACATACTCTCTCTCATCATTTGATATTTTGGTTATATATTATATATATGTATTAAGCAATATAAAGTTAATTTATTTTTATGTTAGTTTGGAGTTATATATAAATATAATTAAGTTATCTAGATTTTTTGTTGAAGTTGTGTTTGTTTGGGGGGAGGTTAGTTTTGGTTTTGGTATTTATAGAGTTTGTATTTATGTTTAGGTTAGTTTTAGTGTGTTTGGGTGGGTGTTTTTTATGTTTAGGAAAGTATAAAATTATTTATTTATTGTTATGTGGGGATTTTTGTAAAGTTAGTTAGGTTGTTAAGTTGGGGTGAAATATGGGATTTAGTTTTTTGTTTTGGTTAGTTTTTTTTTTAGTGGGGGGTGGGGGTTGGTTTGTGTGGTTATTTTTTTTATGGGGTGGTTTTTAAGTTTTTTTTTTATGTGTTTAGTGTGTTTTTGGAGGTTTTGTTTGGTATTGTATGTTTATTTTTTGAAGTTTTTATATGTTTTTGGTTTGGGTGGAGTTGTTATTAATGGGATAAGACTTTAAGGAGGGTGATTGTAAATGGGCAGTGTGTGGTATGATATTTTTTATAGAAAAATAATATTACATTGTGATATTTTAGGTATTAATTATTGATTTGGGTTGGTTATGTGTATTGTGGAGAATGCGGTATTTGAAGGAACCCAAATAATACTCCTTTAAATCTTTTTATTACTCTAAAATTTTTTTGTATTATATAATATTATAATAATATTATATTAGCATATTGTTTATTTTTGAAATTGTTTTATTTTTAGATAATGTTTTGTGGATAGCATGGTTTGGTGTGAGTTTGATAATAGATAGTGGTTTTGGGTATTTTTTTTGTATTTGGAAAAAAACTATTTAGAGTTATATAATTATGAATGTTATTAATATGGTGTATTGATAATTATTAGTGGAGTAAAATATTTTGTTATATTGATTATTAATATAATTTTATGAGGAGAGGTGTGATTGCTTTAGGGTAGTTTGTATTATTTTATATTATAAATTGTATGTTGTGTAAGAGACAAAGTATAAAAAAAATATTGTTTATTATTATGTTGTACTATAATTTGATATAATATATAATTATTTATTGTGTTTTTTTATGTGTTTAGAGTTATTTAGTCGTTACTGTTTTGGTAATTAGTGTCATTAGGTTTGTAGAAATTATTGGATAATCTACACGGGAAATGTGTAAATTTTAAGGGGTTTTTATTTAATTAATTAGGTTTTTAGTGAGTGTTTAATTTTAAAAAATGTAAAATGTTTTTTAATAGATAATTTAAAAATGGGGGTAAATTTTATTAAAATTAATACAAATTATATTTTAACTAACCAAGGTACTTTTTAAGACAAAATTTGAAAGTTTTAAGTTAAAGGCATAGAAAACAGGTGTTAACAAAAATATTTTAAGCAAAGATAAGCAGAATCCAACACTCAATAAACACTGCAGTTCAAGCATATAAGTGACAGTTTAATCTAAAACTTGAACAAGGCATCTAAAAGCATCAGATAAAGAACATACGCATATAAAATCACAAATAAGCAAGTAAAAGGCATGAATAAGCAGAAATTAAGCTAGCTACAGTAGAAGAAGCTAAAAATTAAAAATGAGGACTTACAAACCCCATTGCTCAAACAGGGTACACAAAGCAATCTACAAGCTTTAGCTTGTCAAAATGACAAGCTAGTAGGTGTATAAGCTCTTCCCAATCTAGCTTATCATCCACAAATTCAGCTGAGGTATTTTTGGGGTGATTCTTTTTTTTTGATTTTTTTTACTTTTTGATATTTAGCTTAAAACAGTGAACTTATATGTATAAAGAGGGACTTAAAAATAGCTTATGAATAGCTTTTGATGACTTGTTAACAAAAACTTAAGAAAAATGGATTTTTTACTAAAACTTGAAATTTCATTAATCATAAAAACATTACAATATTAAAGGATTACACATATAAAAGCTGATAAAAACTACTAAAACTACTAATCACTTTTTCTCCCACAATGGCTTACAAATGAGCTTATTTATACTAGTACTAGGAAGATTGTAGGTCTTGGGGTCTCGACCTCTTCTTTCCTGTGCTTTCTTTGTGAGATCGATTAAGAGTGTTTTTGTTGTGTGAGTGAGTCACACAATAATCCTAGCCATCAAATTTGTGTAGAGCCCAAGTTGTGTGATCTCAACCCTTAATTTTCTTGTCGAATTGGAAGCTTGGGGATTGCCAGCTTGGCAACAAGCCCATGTGGGGAGTGGGGTTAAGGGGGTGTGACGTTTTTAGACTGTTGCAGGGGTGAGAGGGGTTGAAGAAACAGTTATGGCAATTTAGGCGGGAAAGGGTTTATTTCTGTTTTGGGAAGATAAACAGTGACAGGTGAGAGTTTGGGCTTTTGGCAAACTTACCCCCTGAATTTATATAGTTTTATTGCAAGACTCGTCCTTTGTATTGTAAAGTTTCTTTGTGACTTGACAAGAAAAGTCCTCAAGGGTTATACTTAGTATTACATGCATGGTCCTTGTGGTCTTAACTGAGTTAACAGTTAAGGAGGGTTGGGCTAAACAGAGTTAAGTGTTCTTTGGGCTTTATACTTGCTTTTGGGCCGGGTAAATAAAATAAAGGGATTGGGCCTTTATCTTCTATAAGTCTTCAATTAATACAATAATGGGCTGACCCGGCCCATTAGATAGGTGCGGGTTGGCCCATTAAGTATTTCTTCTTTACGGCTCCGTCTTTGACTTTGACTTTTGTCGGGGTTGACTTTTTGACATTTGGCTTGATTTTGACTTTTGCTTCACGCTCTTTCCGTTCTCGTGCTCGGTTTTGTCTGTTTTTGCTTGATTTTTCATCCTTTTGTCGGATATCCGTTTCCTGCACAATATAAGTGAAAACATACAAATACAATGTATTTTTGGTACGTTTTGGGTCATTTAAGTCCGATTTTAATGGTGAAAGGTATGTGTAATTAAACGCATACCAAAATCCCCCATACTAAGATATTGCCGTGTCCTCACGCAATGCTATGAAGTAAGCACTTAGAAAACTAAGAATCTCGATCCCCCTCGACTAATAACCTCGAAAAGTAGCTAAGCGTTCGTCAAGGGAATTAAAGACTCAATAATTTTTAAAAGCCCCGTCTTTACCAATTTTTTAATATATACTCTTATTCCTACACATATTTTTTGTATTTTTCATTTCGAGCAACTAACTAACGTATTTGACTTTCGTTATTTTATAACTTTTAGGGATCATAAAACAAGATGCATTTCGATCCGAGAATGCTCCAAAAAAGGATAAATTCATCGTCCTCGACTTTTTACTTATTCCAAACCAAGCTTAAAACGAAATAACCGCTAATTATGAGTTAAGATGCTAACACTACTCATATTTGCAACTTGTGAACTTTTCACTCCCAACAATTATTACATATTAGGTGCATGTGCTATTTTGAATTTCAACTATGGATCAACGTTTTGCAAAGTTCTATGCTTCATGTTCCACCCGATAATAATGAGTTTGAAGGCGAGATCATCCCATGTAGCGACTTTCGTCTCAGCACATCCCAACCTTGCGGCTAAGTGACCAGGCTTTTGACACCCCACAGAGACTAGTATCGGGACTCACGGACCTTAGTTTCAAAAACTCTTAGGTTTTCCGTATACACATAGCTTATAAAATATAATAGTCAAAGTTCAAAAGCATATTTGAATTTAACAAAAAGAGATCTATTTATTAATTCACACTTAATATTAACATTGATGCAATTGTAACCCTCGACCTTTTAGAAGGCTGCAACATCGGTTGTTAGCCGGCAAGATGCAACAAACTTTTATCAGTCTCGGATTATTATTCTTACTATGGGCTTTCTTTAGAAGACTGTAACATCGGTTGTGAGCCGGCAAGATACAACAAACTTTTATCAGCCCACAGTTTATATCATATTTTTTCATTTTTCATCATTTTTCATTCATTTTTTTTATATAGAAAAGACTTCTTTTTGAAAAATTAAAGTATAAATTTGAACTAAGGCTAAAATTTTTGCTATATACTACATAAAAATTATTGATTTAAGTTTAATCTCCAAAAATAGCACGTATATTAATCCGGTTAAGAGCTTATGGGAGAAAAGGCGACAAATTACACACATGAGCTCTTAAGATTTCCAAATAATCCTTGTTTAGCATCCAATTCATAATTAACACTATCATTTTTCGTTCTTCGCGAATATTCGCGAACGTTTAGTTTAAAAGTTAAGGAACAAGCTAGAGCTCAACACGCTCGATCGAGTCAAAATTCACTCTTATTCTACCCAGCAGGAAAGTCAAAATTTGTGACAAAACATTTATTTTATTTCTGAAAATTTTTAAATTTTTTTTATTTTTCTTTGAAATTTTGGTGGTAAAAACGGGATTACGTGAAAACAACGGTTGCAGGCACAATCAAATCGAAGATCCCCCATACTAGAATGAAACATTGTCCTCAATGTTTTACGAAGGGTCTCTACGCAAATTCTAAGCCGTTTATTAAGTATGCTTAAAGATATACGTTAGTCGATAAGATTTGGATATCGGATTCCCAAATGAAGCTGAGGATTTGAAGCTCTTGTGATCGAAGGACAAAAACTGCAAGCACGAGAGGCTTCAAAAATTCGGGACATCCTGGACATATAACACAAAACACAAAACAACGGATAATGGAAAGAGGCGAGCCTCCTCACAACAAAAACACTTATTCATTACTACTAAGCTAGCATACTACTACTGATAAGCTAGGATAAGCATGGGGTGCCTCCCACGAAGCGCTTGTTTAGGGTCACTTAGCTTGACCCAATCCCTGAATTCAATTGTCCTTAGGGAAGGTTTGGAGATCCGGGATATCCTTATCAGGGACATCCCTTCCAAAATAGTGCTTCAGACGACGACCATTTACTTTGAAATTTAGCCCGGAGTTTTGAGATAACTCAACGGTGCTATACGGAAATACTTGAACAATGGTAAATGGTCCTGCCCAGCGGGATTTCAACTTGCCGGAGAAAATTTTCAATCTTGAGTTAAAGAGGAGGACTTGATCACCGACGTTGAAAACGCGGTTTTTGATCTTTGCGTCATGAATCCTCTTAGTTTTCTCTTTGTAAATCAAAGAATTTTCATAGGCTTGATCACGCAGTTCACTTAATTCATTGAGTTGAACTTTGCGTTGATCACCCGCGGTTTTGAGATCAAAGTTTGCATGTTTAAGGGCCCAGTAAGCTTTGTGCTCCAACTCAACCGGCAGATGACATGCCTTTCCATATACAAGCTTGTACGGAGTGCACCCGATGGGTGTTTTGTACGCTGTACGGAAGGCCCAGAGAGCGTCATCCAGTTTGTCCGACCAAGAGGCACGATTTTCGCCCACTGTCCTTTCAAGAATTCTTTTTAAGCCACGATTCGATACCTCAACCTGCCCACTTGTCTGTGGGTGATACGCGGTGGAGAGACGATGAGTGACTCCATATTTAAGCATGACCTTTGCAAACTGGTCATTGCAAAAATGTGTTCCACGATCACTTATGATGGCTCGAGGGGCACCGAATCTGGCAAAGAGAGATTTAAGAAATTTGCAAACTACTCGGGCATCGTTTGTGGGGAGCACCTTTGCTTCAACCCATTTTGACAGGTAATCAACATCCACAAGTATGTATTTGTTTCCTTTTGATGATGGGAACGGTCCCATGAAGTCTATGCCCCAAACGTCAAACATTTCACAAACTTGGATGGAATTTTAAGGCATCTCACCCCTTTGTGAAATTTTTCCTTGTCGTTGGCACGAGTCGCAATTTTTAACCAACTCGTGTGTATCTTTGTAAATTGTAAGCCAAAAGAAACCGGCATCAAAGACCTTTTTGGCGGTGAGATTTGCACCATGATGTCCCCCTGTGGGTCCATTGTGGCAAGCTTCGAGAATGTCGAGAGCTTCTTTGCCGTGCACACACCGCCGGATCATTTGATCCGCACAGATTTTGAACATGAAGGGGTCATCCCAGAAGTAGTGTTTGACATCTTTGAAAAACTTGTTTTTCTGCTAGGACGACATTCCCTTGATAATGAAATTCCCCGCGTGGTAATTTACAAAATCTGCAAACCATGGGGTGCTATCAACACGAAGAGCAACCGATCCAAGAGTTTCGAGGGGAAATGTTTCCGTGATTTCCTTGTTCTGGAACTTATCTTGATGAGGGTTCTCAAGTCTGGAAAGATGATCGGCGGCCAGATTCTCTGTTGTGACAACCCGAAAATTTCCGTTCAATAAGTTAGCCGTTTCCGTGTAGTAATTTGAATTTTTAAATGTTTCGTTTAGCTTTACCGTTTAACCGGGAAGTTGTTTCGTTATTATCTGAGAATCGTCTCCGGGAGCGAACCGGGACACCAAACGTTGTAGTATTTTGGCAATATCCGCGTTTTTATGTTTTTAAGCAATATTTAAAGTTTCGTAATTTTTCGTGTTACCGTTACTCGTTTCGTTATTTACGTGCTTCGTATTTAATTTAAACTTATACATGTTCATGCTATATCTTGGAAATTAATTCACCAACTAGCACTATGATCCTAGAAAGTGGGAAAAATATTTTTGGTCCCCTCCCATGCTCATGCATAACCGGTCATGTATGTATGTATGCCTAGGATCCATATTTTTTTGAAACCAAGGTACTAGACAAGCTAGCATGTTAGTAGGAAAGGACATGTACACACAAGGATACCATTGGGAGATCAAATTGGTCCCCTTTGTGTTGTCCTCTCCTTTGACCGATCGGCATAGCACACACACATGTATATGTGTTGTGAATTTTGGAGCTTGCATATTTATAACCTCATTTGTTCATTTCATTTCACTTCATTTTCAAACCAACACACACACATAAAACTTTACTTCTCTTTCTCTTTTCTTTTCTCTAATTGCCGAACCAAAAACACCACCCAAATCCTTTCATTTTTAATCTTTGATCATCCACTTGAAGATATATTGTTCGTGTTGATTGTTGTCCATAAAGACTTCCATTGTTTTTTCGACCATGTCATAAAACATAGCCAACAACACCTATTATGAACGTGCCAGTTGCATTGCATAAGCCGAAAGGAGCATCGACTATAGGCGAACGTTCCTTAAGGACACGTGAATTTGTCTTTTATTGATCTTTAGGGATCGATGGAATTTGAAAGTAACCCGAGAAACCACACAAAAAACAATAGTAAAGATCGTTTCCACGCTTAATCCATCAGCATTTTGAATCCACAAAGGAAGTGGAAAATGGGCTTATGGGTGGCTATCATTAACTTAACGTAGTATCAATGGCACACACGCCACCACTGTAACTAATCGAGTCGGATCAATTCATTTTCATCTTTTGCGACAACGGTAAACCACCCTTTTATCGGTACGCAATTACGAGGCTTACCCAAGGACTTATCCGAGATCGGTAAATTAATCCGCATCAAGTAGGTTTTTCACAACCGTTCCTTTTATTTGAGGACATCTTGGATTCTTTGGATTCACAATCCATCTTGTGTTTTGGACCTCTGTTTTGTATCATCTTTCCATAAGAAATCTTGTGAGTATAAAATTCTAGGTTATTAATACCCTTTATTGTCGAAGAGTTTCCAAGCGAGCTCGCTTCGTGACTTCAAAACCTTTATGAAGCGGCTTTCCCCTCCTCGATACTCCAATCTTTAGCAATTATTACGGGCAACTTGTCGTCACCCTCCAAAAATACGTATTCGAGATGAGGAGGTAAGTCCTTGATTGCGACCTCCGGGAGGGTTCATACAATTAACGATTTATACTTCACAAACTTAAAGTTCTTTTTCGAATTTCTGGCAATATTTTCCTTGGGTTGGAGGGGAGTTGTGAGGAGTCTCTAATTAAGGGTGCTTCAAGAAGAAGAATATCCTCTCCCACTCCGAGTCATAGTAAGTAGTCAACAACTTCCGGTGAATTGGATTCATCCTCAAGACGAAGGAAAGCATGCGGCTTCCTCAAGAAGAGAAAGAATCCACTATCCCCAAGTGAAGTGAGAGCCGGAGAAGAGGTAAAAACGATGCGGGTCAAAGTAAGGAGTGTGGATTTGCCAATCGCGATCAAATCGAGAAACCGAGAACAGTTCTTGAGAATACCCCTCATAAGCCATATCAATACTCGATTCGTTTCGAAGTCATATTCCATCGTAATTAGAGGATACCTCTAAGTTTGATCATGATTGAATGTTAATGCATCTTTTTCAACACAATTGTTGTTCTCCTTTGTAAAACATCAATCAAGGCACGTCCGTTCTTTAATGAAGGATCTCCCGAGAATAGAGTGAACTCGGGGATCGTCATCAAAAGGCTAGCTACGACTACAAGTAAGGCCGGAAATAGGGAACATTTCCTACTTTTACGTAGACATCTTCGCGATACCTCGATCCGTTGAGTGATTTGAACGGTCCCTGCTTCATGTCAAGAGTACATACAAGTAGGAAGTGAGTTCATGAAAGAGATAGCTTTTCCACACGGATAATGGCAATGAATTTATGCTAGCGCCAAGATCCGGCCAAGGCTAAGCACTCAAACCATTTCCCGGTAAAATCACACGGAATAAAGGAAACTTACAAGCCGGGGTCTCTGAAGTTTTTATTCGGGCTACTTGTTGAGGATAGAACCGCCGAGCAATGTTATTCAAAACGAGTTCTACTAAGCATTTCACTTAACGTTTCTTTGTTTCCTCATCCAATCAAGGAGGCTTTTAAGAGTCGAGGCAAAATTTTAGGCATAAGAATCAAACATCCGTTAACTAATTGTCCGAAAGCTCAAATCTTTAAAGATTTTTCTGAGTAGAATTTCTCATTGAGGAGTCTTAGCTTTTTCACGACGTCCCTTTCACATTACGACTCGAAGATACGGAGATTGTTGGTTTCAAGTTAGAGCCGAAACAACACCGGCTCAGAAATTTGGTACATGAGGTTGATCATGAGACAATTACCGGTCAGGCTGGACGTCTGTTTGTACTTCCTTTAATTAGTGGAGGAACCGTGTCCTTTGGTTTACCTCGGGTATTCCTTCCACTACTTTAGGAGAAAAGAAGTATAAGGAATCGTAGGTCCCTTGATAAAGCAACAACCGCTTTGGGTAAGTGAGATAACCCTCAAGTCTTTTTCCTTATCCGTTTCTGGTAGTAAACTACAGAGTTACCTCGGGAGATAGACCCTACCTGAAGATGATAGGCGTGTATTGGCATCCACCTGAAGTTTGGAAAGCAGTGCCGTTTAAATTGGGGTTCATTTGTATGAATTTAGCACGTGGTTTTGTGACATTTTTGAGTCCTTGCATGTTTTAGCACAGGACCGCTTCGGGCTGGTGGCTTTGACGACGCTTTCAAAAGACGGGTTCTTGTTTGTCACTAGCCCGTTTTTGTGTTTGATGAGATGAGCCGGAGCTTTCAGTATGAAGGTGGTATGCATTGAGGTGAACTTGAGTGTTAATTTAACCGGGGTTGAAAAATTTGTATCCTTTGTTGTAATTATTCATCACATCGGAATTGGAGTTGTAATTCGTTTCCACTATCGATTATCTTTGGTTGAAATGCAATATAGTCCTTTTTTGTCCTTTTGTGATTGACTTCTGTTGACTGAGAATTGACTAGGGTTGACTTTTTGACTTTGGCCTCCGGCTCTTGCACGCTCTTTCGTTCTCATGTCTGTGATTTCCCGTTTTTGATGGTTTTCTTGCGATTTTTGATATACCCGTACCTGCATATACAAAACACAAAAACAAGTATATTTTTGCTATTTTTAGTGTATTTGTGGTCATTTTAGGGTCATTTTTGGTAATAACGGATATATGTATTTTACACTTATCACATATACGTTCTGATTTTGGCCAACGGTGGCTGGACAATCATTGTAGGAATGAAGACCACCACAAGTCTCGCAACTCGGTGTTACGGTATTAACTTGTTGGTTTGCTTGAAGCACTCTTGTTAAGTTCCTATTCATCTCTTCCATTTGAAGCTTAAGGGATGCTATTTCTAGATTAGAAGACGTGTTAGAACTCAATGACTTATTCCGTTGAGCAAAAGTATCCCAATAATTGTGATGGGCGGTCATACTTTCGATGAGATCATAGCACTCTTCGGGGCGCCTTTTCATAAAGGTCCCATCAGCAGCTGCATTGATGGTATCACGATGCCTTAATGTTAACCCGTTTGAGTCACGAGTAACATGTTGTGGTTAGGACATCGATCAATTGAAAGCTTATAACGTTCCCAAGCTTCGAATAATGATTCATCGGGTCTTTGACGGAAATTTGTAATATCATTTCTCAACTTGGTCACCATAGAGGGTGAGAAGTATTTCCGAGAAATATTTTTGCCATTTGGTTAAAAGAGTTGATAGAATTCCTTGGCAAACGATCAAACCATTCGGCGGCACGATCTTGCAAGGATTAAGGGAAGAGATGTAGACGAAGGGCGTCATCGGAGACCCTATTCACTTTCATGCTTTGGGTGACATGCAAAAATTTGTCGAGATGCTTGTTGGCATCATCACTCGGTCCGCAAAATGGACACGAATTTTGAACTTGTTGAATCATGTAATTCTTAAGTCTAAAAGTCGTTGCTTGAATTGCAATCGGAGCAATTGGTCCACCTCGACCATCTAAAGATGGTTGGCACAACTCCTCCATAGTCTGGAGGTCGGGAACTGGTAAACCACCTCCTCCGGCGGGAGGTGGTCCGGCACCACCGGCTCCATTAGCGGCCATGTCAAAAGGTTCTTCAAAATTAAAAGGTTCAACAACTACTGGTGGGGCTTGTTGTTGAGGACGGTTTTGATTTCGATATTGAGAACGAGTGCGCATGCACTTAAACTATAAAAAGAAAATTTACAAAAGAAAGTTTACACTAATTTTTTTTTTTTGGTTTTTTCAACAATTTTTCACAATCTATTTTAATAACAAGATAAGACACTTAAACCTAATAATCAACAAGCTTCTCGGTAGCTCTTTAAAAGAATTAACTTTTAAAGGTGAGCCATACGTAGCTAGTGACACAAAAGGTAAGTTTTTGATTCTTTGGTTCGGGAACTTATTAATGGATAATACTTCAGTTGAAAGTATTATATGTTGGTGTTCTTTTACCAACTTGATGATTTTTATTGATAATTAAGGACAATTATTTTATATTTTTGATTTTTATGTATATAAATATACTAATAAAAGAAAAGGAAAAATATTTTTGTATTTTTGTATTTTTTAAAGAAAGTAACTCCACAAGGAAGGATCATTCAAAGCACTATTGTCAAATTTCAAAACGACAAAACACTTTCCACTCCTCCCCGGACAGTGGTGCCAAAATATGTTTCAGAGGTAAAGTTGCCCTTATAAAATAATTAAATATAAATAAATGAATTACAAGGATCACAAAATCCACTAAAATCAAGAACCGGAATCAGTATATGATATTACAAGGTCGTAGTCCCAACGCGGAGTGACTTGGGATTGTCGAGAGTCGGTCTTTGATCAATTTGATGTTTGAATGAAAAATGATTGGAATTTGGATTTCTAAATCTACGGGGAAAAATAAAGCAATCTACACTAAAAACGAGAAAATTACACAAATTATACTAAAAATGAAAACGGGAAGCTAAAACGACACACTAAAAACCCTAATTTTTCAAAATTAAGCCTAAATTGATTTTTTCACTTTTAATAGACTTAAATTGACTAAAAAGGAAGTTTAAAGAAAACTAGAACGAAAACGGAGTTAAATTGAGCTAGAAAATACGAAAAACGAGCACGGGAACGAATCCCGCTATTTAAAAAATAAAATTTTGCAAAAATGACCCTACAAAAGTTTTTCTATTTTTCCTAAGTGTAATATGACAAAATAAAATTTTCTAATAAAGAAAAATATTTTTTTGATTTTTATTTAATTTTTAATAATTAAAAAACAGTTTTAAAGAAAATAAATGATAAAAAATAGCAAACAATATTGGTCTTCCATTTGAAGCTTAAGGGATGCTATTTCTGGATTAGAAGAAGTGATAGAACTCGATGACTCATTCCGTTGAGCGGAAGTATCCCAATCATTGTGATGGGCGGTCATATTTTCGATGAGATCATAGCACTCTTCGGGGCGCCTTTTCATAAAGGTCCCGCCAGCAGCTGCATTGATGGTATCACGATGCCTTAATGTTAGCCCGTTATAGAAGGTATCTATTTGAGTCACGGGTAACATGTTGTGGTTAGGACATCGATCAATTGAAAGCTTATAACGTTCCCAAGCTTCGAACAACGACTCATCGGGTCTTTGACGGAAATTTGTAATATCATTTCTCAACTTGGTCACCATAGAGGGTGGGAAGTATTTTCCGAGAAATATTTTTGCCATTTGGTCAAAAGAGTTGATAGAATTCCTTGGCAAACGATCAAACCATTCGGCGGCACGTTCTTGCAAGGAGTAAAGGAAGAGATGTAGACGAAGGGCGTCATCGGAGACCCCATTCACTTTCATGCTTTGGGTGACATGCAAAAATTTATCGAGATGCTTGTTGGCATCATCACCCGGTCCGCGAAATGGACACGAATTTTGAACTTGTTGAATCATGTCATTCTTAAGTCCAAAAGTCGTTGCTTGAATTGCAATCGGAGCAATTGGTCCACCTCGACCATCTAAAGACGGTTGGCACAACTCCTCCATAGTCCGGAGGTCGGGAACTGGTAAACCACCTCCTCCGGCGGGAGGTGGTCCGGCACCACCGGCTCCATTAGCGGCCATGTCAAAAGGTTCTTCAAAATTAAAAGGTTCAACAACTACCGGTGGGGCTTGTTGTTGAGGACGGTTTTGATTTCGAGATTGAGAACGAGTGCGCATGCACTTAAAATATAAAAAGAAAATTTACACTAATTTTTTTTTGGTTTTTCAACAATTTTTCACAATCTATTTTAATAACGGACAAGACACTTAAACCTAATAATCAACAAGCTTCACGGTAGCTCTTTAAAAGAATTAACTTTTAAAGGTGAGCCGTACGTCGCTAGTGACACAAAAGGTAAGTTTTAAATCTTTGGTTCGGGAACTTATTAATGGATAATACTTCAGTTGAAAGTATTATATGTTGGTGTTCTTTTACCAACTTGATGATTTTTATTGATAATTAAGGACAATTTTTTTATATTTTTGATTTTTCTTGATTTTTTTTGGTTTTTATATATATAAATATACTAATAAAAGAAAAGGAAAAATATTTTTGTATTTTTGTTTTTTATAAAGAAAATAACTCCACAAGGAAGGATCTTCAAAGCACTAATTGTCAAACTTCGAAACGACAAACGCTTTCACTCCTCCCCGGCAACGGCGCCAAAAATTGATTAGCTTTTTAATTAACCCTTTTTATATAAATAAATATATAATACTTATAAATATATAACAAGGATCAAAATCCACAAAATCAATGAAACCGAGAGTAGTATATGATGTTCCCGGGTCGTAGTCCCAACGAGGAGTGAATTGGAAAGTCGAGAGTCGGTTTGATATTTGATGTTTGAATGAAAAAGATTTGGATTTGGATTTCTAAATCTACGGGAAAAATAAAGCAATCTACACTAAAAACGAGAAAATTACACAAATTATACTAAAAATGAAAACGGGAAGCTAAAACGACACACTAAAAACCCTAATTTTTCAAAATTAAGCCTAAATTGATTTTTTCACTTTTAATAGACTTAAATTGACTAAAAAGGAAGTTTAAAGAAAACTAGAACGAAAACGGAGTTAAATTGAGCTAGAAAATACGAAAAACAAGCACGGGAACGAATCCCGCTCTTTAAAAAATAAAATTTTGCAAAAATGACCCTACGAAAGTTTTTCTATTTTTCCTAAGTGTAATATGACAAAATAAAATTTTCTAAAAAAGAAAACTATTTTTTTTTAATTTAATTTTTAATAATTAAAAAAATGTTTAAAGAAAATAAATGATAAAAAAATAGAAAACGAAATGGGAAAAATCTCAAAAAATTAAGAAAAGTAGCTAAAAGAAATATGGATCTATGAAAAATAAGTTGGTGGTCCCAGCTTATCAAATAAGCCACGAATTAAGCCAAAAACAGCTTATGGGCTTATGGGCTAAAAAAGGGTATAAGAGAATTAATTGTGCAACAATAGCTGGATGAGCTATTGAAGCACAATGGTTATGAGGGTGTGAGTGTGGGACGTTTGTTATAAAGGGGGAGGTCCAGGGTTCGAGCCTGGGTCTCTCTCTTTTTATAAAAACTTTTTTTTAACTTGTAAAACTAGAGAAAATAAGCAATATTAACAAAGACCATTTTTTATAAAACTGAAAATTAAGCTGGAAAAGTAGCTAGAAAGCTGACAGAATGCTTATATGAACACAAGGCACAAATGGCTTCTTCTTTTAGCTTTTTAAGAACTAATAAGCAAATGACAAGGAAAGAAAAGTAAGTACAAATGAGCTATGATGCCTAGTAAACAAAGTCTAATAAAAACAAGCTAATAAAAACACACAAATAAGCCAAAGAAATGAATTAAGCTATTAAGCTTAACTGCTAGCAAACAGTCAAAAGGCAAACTATGAGCTTAAAAATAAGCCACCTAGAGAGGGTCTCAGGGCTTAAGGCTTATAAAGCTTATAGATGGGCTTATGGTTTTCCTAGAAATGCCAATAAGCTGAAATGTGGGAACCCAATAAGCTAGAAAAAGGGTGTGCCAACTAGGCTGTTTGCACCAGGGCAAGCTTGACAAGGAAAATGGGGCTAAAAGCCAGCTTATGAATAAGCTGGCTAATAAGCTCTATTCTTAAAACCTAGCTAAAACAGATGGAATCTAGCTCTTAGTGAGCTTGTAAACAAACTTTTGAAAGCTAAAAACAAATTTTAATGACTGAAAATTAGAGATGAAAAAGGCTATTTGAAACTGAAAATTTAACTTAAAAAGTTTGACAGATTTTGAGAATAGAAAAAGTAAACCTAAAGGGATTCTAAACACTCTTTTGACACTTGAAAAATGACACTAAACTAACACTAAAAGCTGGTTTTGAAAATCAAATGAAACCATAACTTATCCAACTGTTTTATCAAAACAGTTTATAAGACAATTTAAAAAAAAAAACTGAAAATCAACTTTTTATAACCAAAAACTTTGAAAACAAATTAATTTATTGGCTTAGAAATGTCTTGTCCAAAAGTGACTCAAGACCAAAAATGGTTGTTAAACCCAAATGACCCCTTTTTCACACCATGACCCCAAACACCCCTTTAAAGTTTAAAAATCAATTTTAAGACTATATAGTGAATGATTTAAGCAAGATTGTTGAGCACATATAATAAACAAGCAATGACAAGCAAGAATGATCAATAAGCAAACAAAAATGAGCACATAAGTAAGCCAATATCATATAAGCAGAAAAGGGGCAAACTAAAACAGATTTGAACAAAACTTGAAGATATGATAAGTAAGCAATAAAGGAATGACAATAAACTTAAAAAGCACATAAGTAAGCAGGATAAGCAATAAAAAGGCAGAAGTATAAGCTAATAAGCAGATGAACAGTAAAAATTAGCAAAAACTAAAAAGAAAACTTACAAAGAATCCTTAGCTTTTTGGCAAGAAATAAGCTCTCAAATGTTTAAAAATCAAATCCTAATGCTTACCATAAGCTCTAAAACCCATGGCCATCCAAATTTAACTATGCTCCTTGCTTGATTTCTTCTCTCTTTTATATATATATATATATATATATATATATATATATATATATATATATATATATATATATATATATATATAAAAAAAATATATATATATATATATATATAAATATATATGATATATATTTTTGACAGAAATGAAAAAGAATTTGTATAAGCTTTTGCGACCTCAAAAGCTATACAAAAGACCTTATAAAACAGGTTTAACAGATAGATAAGTCTTACAATTGGGGAAAAAACCACAAAAAATTAAGGAAAACAAGTAAATTGCCATAAGTTTAAATGACAAGAATTAAAGACAGAAAATTAAAACCTTGCAATAAAATAAAAAGACAATGGTACCAATTTGAGATTACAAGTATCTTGCTTTTCACAAAATCCGACAATAAATACCCCTATACTAAGGATACATAAGCGTATATTTTTATCTAAAACCCTAATGACTTAGGTCCTCATATATGTGTTTTCCTATGCATTGTATGTGAGGAGAAAAACAACCAATCATCGTAGGCCCTTCTTTTGCCTTGGAGCTCTGATCTCTTGATCATACCCGTTGATGATTTGTTGTGTGGTGTGTTGTGTCGGGGCTATTTCGTGTCCAATAAGCATTTGTGGGATTGCCAACGTGTCCTTGTTGGTTTGTGAGGTGGGGGAGAGTGGGGTTAAGGTATTTTGTTGTTTAGTTGCAGGTATGGTGGGGTTGAAGGTGATAAATAGTGACAAAATGTGTTTTGGAGGGAAACAGGTTTACTCTGTTTTTTTAATTGGGTGCAGGGTAGGTGTTTGGCAATTTGGCAAAAGAGGTCCCTCAACTCTTATAACTTTTCTTACATTAAAAGGCCACATGTGGTAAAAAGTTTATGGATTGGCATAAACAGGTCCCCCTCAACATGTATGTTTTAATTCCATGTGAAGTCATTGTGGTGTGATACAACTTTAAGAATTTGGCAGCTTTTACCCTTGAAAGTGTATTGATGAATGACACAGTTAGTCCTTGTGGTGATGTTAAGGGTTTTGGAAGTTAACATAATCAGTCCCTCAATGTGTATATGCTTATTTCATGGAAAGTCCTTGTGAGCTAACTTTGAAGGGTTGGCAGAAATGCCCCTCCAACTTCATTTGGGCTTTAAAAAGGTATTGGGCTTGGATTTGGTTTTGGGCCCGAGTATATATCAAAGGGTATTGGGCCTTTGGTCTTCATAATGTATAAATGGGTTGACCCGACCCATTAGATGGGTCCGGGTGGGCCCATTTAACATTTCATACATTTCCGGCCTATCTAGACTTTGAAACCGTTTGGACTTTCACGGGGTTGACGTTGACTTTGACTTTGGTTGACTTTTGCTTTGATTTGACTTTGGCTTTTCCACGCTTTATCCAGTCCGTTGCTCGGTTTTATTGTTCGTTTTTGGCTTGATTTTTCGTCTTTTTGTCAGATATCCGTTTCCTACCAATAGAAGAATCTAAAGACTTATCAACACTACCTCTAGACGAGCTTATCAGCAATCTAAAAGTTTATGAGGTAGTACTTGAAAAGGACTCGGAGATCTCTAATAGCAAGAAAGAAAAGTACAAATCACTTGCCCTCAAAGCAAGAAAAGTCCTAAGTGAAGAAGAAGCATCCTCTTCGGATAGTAAAGATGAAGAATATGCCATGGCGGTAAGAGATTTCAAAAAGTTCTTTAGAAGAATAGGAAAGTTTGTCCGCCAACCTCATGACCGGAAGATCAAGGAAGACAAAAAGGAGAAAGTATATCATAGGTGCTTCAAGTGCGTAGATCCAAATCACTTCATAAGTGATTATCCCAAACACTCCTACAGCGATCAAAAAGCATTCGTTGTTGGATGTTGGAGCGATAGTGAAGATGATTCCAAGAAGGAAGAAATTTGTCTCATGGCACTTGACAACAGTGAGGTATTATCCGACACTCTTTACTATAGTAGCTCATCTCTAGATAATGACTTACTACAAAATGAGTATGATAAACTACGCAAAATTAGTCTTAGGATTATCAACAAAAACAAACATTTAAAGGCTAAAAATGAAGTACTAAAAAATGAGACATGTGATCTTAGAAAAAGAGTAGAACAGCTAGAAAGAAACAAAGAAATTAGTCTTGAATGTGAATCATGTGTCAACCTTCAATCTAAAATTAGCTCACTAACTTTAAAACTAGCTAGTTTCAAAAGTTGTAGTTCCTCGTTGCAAGAAATGCTTGAAATGCAAAAACCACCAAAAGATAAACATGGAATAGGATATAAAGAAGATATAGCTTTTACTAACAATGTTAAAACCAAAAAGTTGAGCCCAAAGGACAACAAAATTCCTACTGTAGAACCGGCGTCACCGGTTCCCTCTGTAAGAGAACCGGCTAGTTTAGTCGAACAGAATCAGCTCTCTGCAGAAAATACTAAAACATTAGAGCCCAACATAGTAAAGAAAAATAGTTCCATACAAATAACTAGAAAACCATTGTCAAACACTTCTGTAAAGAATGTAAAGCAAGCGTCAATCCTTAAAATTGGTCAAGGACTTGGAAAAAGTAAAATCCAAACACATCCTAAAACGCCACATAGAAGAACTAACGCATTATATCCAAAAAGCGATTACCATCAAGTTGGTTAGGATTATTTAGCACAACAACGCTATCAAATTCAAACCCCAAACTTTGGTCATGGGGATCTTGTCCTCCATATCTATACATGAACCAACCAAATGGCATGTTTAACAATAACGGACCCATGAGATATTGGGGACCAAATGCTTGAGTTGTTTTGTGTTTCTAGGTTCGACTAAAAGTCAAGCTTGAACCGGATGAGTGGATCAAAGATAGTGGGTGCTCAAGGCATATGACGGGCAACAAAGATCTTTTCTCATCTTACAAGTCTATAAACGGAGGTAATGTAGTGTTTGGAAGTAACACTAAACGCAAAATCATTGGAAAAGGTACAATCACTCATAACTCTCTTACTATTCATGATGTTAGCCATGTAGAAAATCTTAGCTTTAACTTACTTAGTATAGGTCAAATATGTGATAAAATTGCAAAGTACTATTTAGCGAAACCGGTAGTGAAATTCTTAAAGACGGCATTACCATAGGAAGAGGGACTTGGAAAAATGGTCTTTATATAATGAAAATGGGAAACTCTCCTAAAGATAGTCTTTGTCTAACATTGATAGATGATACTTCGACCTTATGGCATCGAAGATTGGGTCACGCCAATATGCGACTTATTCAATCGCTATCATCTAAAGAGCTTGTTAGGAACTTACCCAAACTAAAATTTGAAAAAAAAATTATGACGCTTGCAACATTGGAAAACAAGTACACGCAAGCCATAAGGCTAAAAACATGGTTTCAACGACTAAGTGTCTAGAACTTCTTCATATGGACTTGTTTGGTCCATCGACTGTCCAAAGTTACGAAGGTAACTTCTACACTTTGGTCATTGTCGATGACTACTCAAGATACACTTGGACAAGATTTTTAAAACACAAAAATGAAGCTTTTGACTACTTTGAAATTTTAAGTAAAAAGATTAAAGTTCAAAAGGGTTGTCCAATCATCTCAATCTGCACGGATCATGGTCGGGAATTTGATAATAAAGTATAATTTGGAGCATTTTGTGATGCTAATGGTGTCACTCATAACTTTTCGGCTCCTCGTACTCCATAATCAAATGGGGTAGTTGAACGTAAAAACCGTACTTTACAAGAAATGAGTAGAATCATGTTTAATGAACAATCAATCCCTGAAAAGTTTTGGTGTAATGCCGTCGACACCTCCACATATATCCAAAATAGAATCTTAATTAGACCTTTCCTAGGATAAACTCCTTATGAGCTTTTCAAAGGTAAAAATCCTTCTTTAGAATACTTTAAAGTTTTCGGTAGCAATGTTTCATTCTTAATACCAAGGACTATCTCACCAAATTTGACCCCAAATCTACCGAGGGCATATTTCTTGGTTACTCACCTAATAGTAAAGCATATGTAATTCTTAATAAAGAAACCATGAGGGTCGAAGAATCTCTAAATGTGAGATTCGACGAAAGTCCACCTCCAAAGTCATCACCTTTAGTAGATGATGATATAATAGAAAATCAAATCATAGAAAACCAAATTCAAGACATAGAAATAAAGGAAAATAAACCATTAAACAAAGATATTGTTAACATCAAGGAAACCAAAGACCATCCCATAGATTTGGTTATAGGTAAGCTTAATGAAAGAACCTTAAGATCTCAAGTCCAAAGTCAAAGTAACTTATTTTGTTTCGTGTCTTCCATAGAACCTAAAAATGTCAAAGAAGCCATATAAGATGAAAGTTGGACTATGGCTATGCAAGAAGAATTAAACCAATTCAAAACAAACAATGTTTGGACTCTTGTTCCTCCTCCCGATAACCAAACCATAATAGGCACTAAATGGGTATTTAAAAATAAACTAGATGAAAATGGTATCGTATCTAGAAACTAAGCTAGGCTTGTTGCACAAGGATACAACCAACAAGAAGGAATAGATTTCGATGAAACCTATGCTCCTGTAGCAAGATTAGAATCTATAAGAATCCTCCTTGCTTATGCTTGTGCACATGACTTCAAACTTTTTCAAATGGACGTCAAAAGTGCTTTTCTAAACGGTTTTATAAATGAAGAAGTCTATGTTGCTCAACCTCCTGGTTTTGTCGACTTTGAAAAACCTAACCATGTCTTTAAACTTAAAAAGGCTCTCTATGGTCTTAAACAAGCACCCAAAGCTTGGTACGATAGACTCAAGGCCTTTCTTCTTGACCATTCGCACACCACGGGCTTGGTAGATAACACTCTATTTACCAAGAAAAAGGATTCACATATCATCATCGTCCAAATCTACATGGACGACATCATCTTTGGATTAACTTGTCAATACCTTTGTGATGATTTTTCAAAAATCATGCACAACGTGTTTGAAATAAGCATGATGGGTGAATTGAACTTCTTCCTTGGTTTACAAATTAAACAACTAGAAGATGGCATCTTTTTCAACCAATCCAAATACATCAAAGAAATGCTCAAGAAGTTTGGCCTAGAAGACTCTAAACTAATCAAAACTCCTATGTCATCCGAAACCAAACTCACCAGGGACGAAGACGGGGAATCCGTTGATGACACAAAGTATCGTGGCATGATTGTTAGTCTTCTCTACCTAACAACTAGTCGGTCAGATATCATGTTTAGTGTTTGTCTATGCGCCCGTTTTCAAAAAGTTCCCAAAACCTCTCATCTAGAAGTGGTAAAAAGGATCTTTAGATACATTAAGGGAACAACTCACTTAGGATCATGGTATCCCAAAGGAACGGGGGTAGAAACCATTTTTTATGTTCGACTCCGATCATGCGGGAGACTATGTTGATCGCAAAAGCATAAGCGGTGTATGTACATTCATGGGATGTTGCCTCACATCGTGAATCTCCAAGAAGCAAACCGCCTTAGCCATTTCCACCACCGAAGCCGAATATGTTTTCGTTGAAAAGGCTTGCCAACAAGCTTTATGGATGAAACAAGCCCTAGTTTACTATGACATAATCCTAGATGATATACCCGTCCTTTGTGACAATAAAGGTGCCATTGACCTAAGCAAAAATCCCGTTCTCCATTCTCGTACCAAACATATTGAAATCCGTCATCACTTCCTCCGTGACAATGTCCAAAAGGGGAACATCTCAATTGAGAAGGTCTCCTCCAAGGACAACATAGCCGATATTCTAACTAAACCCCTCAAACAAGAACCTTTTAACCTTCTTAGACTGAAACTTGGTCTCATGGAACCCAACGCCTAAAATACAAAGGTATGTATCTCCACTCTATCTCTCTCTAAGTCTAGGCTTCTATTTCTTGCACTAAAAACTTTCGAGAATTTTCAAGCATTCTACTATTAGTATATGTCTACTATATGCACTTGCATCATGAAAATCTTATTCCATAAAAATCTTAAAAAATTTTAAACATTCTCACAAACTAAGAAATAATTTTTTTTCAGTGCTTAATACAAAAATAAAAATGTTTTCATGCATCATAACATGTCTCTTGAATGCTAAAGGAATGAACAATTAATGTGTATCTTCCGGGTACATTCAATCATAGCAACATTAAAAACATGGAGACTTTGGGTTATCTCATATATATCAACTTTTACTTTCTTTAGAGTCGAGATAACTGCACCTCCAACATCGTCTCATATAGGCACACACTAGAAAACTTTTTTTCTTTTTCTACAATATCTGTAGTTACCGGTTCCATTCAAAAACAAAGTCGGTTCCCTTCTGCAAATGGAACCGGCAGAACCGGCAACACTGTGCAGGATTTTCAAATACGAATTTTAAGTTCTTACCACAACCAATTCCCACCAAATTCTCTCTATCAAATCTTAGGCTCTAGGAGTTGACTTTAGGCATATCTAATGATTAGATTTTCACCAAAATATCAAGTAAAACATTCACTCATTCAAATTATTACACTATAAAATGGATTGTGCCAAACACCATTGTTCTTATGTAACTATCCAAAATAGACAATGCCTAAGTTAAACAAAAAAAAAGAAACCTGCAAGTAACCTTAAATGTACCGTTAGGATTAGCGTTCGACCTTGTTTCTTTAGCAACCCTTGTCCGTCATCACCTCCATACCAAGCTCTATCACCTCCAACCAATTACCAAATGGCTCCTTAATCATCTCAAAATGTTTCTCCACCACTCTCACCAATTACAACACCGAGAATCTCACTAAGCAAACTCTTGCTCACCCCAAAATCATCTCCACCTCCGTTGACCTCTCCTCCACCGGCACCAACACAACCTTCCAAACACTCCTCACCTTTAACCATAAACTTGGACCTCGTGGAGCTCATCTTTTTAACCACTCCTACCTCTCTATACGTATTTTTTGATTCCCTAGAAGATCTACCTCCTAGAACCATAAATCCTTCTCCACCTCGACCTTTATTTGAATTAATCGAACGCTTGGCAAATCAACCTCCACCTCTTCCAACCATGGAACCACCTCTCCCACCATTGCCGCCATAACTTCTACCCTTACCACCACAACTTCCGCCTATAGGGCCTAATAACCCCTTTCTTATGCTCACTCATGAAATTTTTTGTGACCATTGTTAACGCACTCAAGTCATTGTTGACAACCTTCGTGATGAAATGCGCTTCATTCTCAATCACATCCTAGATCGTCTTAACGTTCTTGCTCACAATTACTAAATTAGGGAATTAGAAGTAGAATAAAATTGTGTAACGCTAATTAAGAACTTGTACTCTTAATTTGTGTTATGATGAATAATTGTACTATTATGATTCAAGATAATTGTATTATGTTCTCAGTTTCTTGCATTATATTTCTCATATTGACTAACCATTTTTGAAAAACTCATATCTTTGACCTTTTTGCAGCAGCCGGTTCCCTCGGCTGTCAAAGCCGATTCTACTCGTGGAACAAAATCGTCCAGGCCAGTTCTACATAAGCACTTTTTATGTTTTTACCTCTAACATTTGCCTTATAGGTACTCCTAAAGCAAGGGGAGCTCATTTTATTTTAACTAACACCCTTGTTTTGTAGCATTACATCACACTTATGATTTCCTCAGGCTAAGAAGGGACACCTCTAATAAGGGGGAGTTTTAGATCTCGGTTCACACCAATTCAAGACAATCTTGCATTTACTTCATGAGAATAAAAAAAATGTGTCATGCCTTTCAAAAAAGGGAGTATTTCCATCAAGACGAAAGCATTGCATATCATCGATCTTAACTTTACCTCTCTTCCTCTTCTAACTAGAACTATCTCTTCAATCTATTTGTTTCGACAAAAAGGGGGAGAAGGGAAGTAAAATGGAACTTAACATAATCTACAATCATAAGTCATTCTTCCATGTTCTTCCATTTGGCTAGTTTACTTCTAATAAGTTTTATATTTTATCATCAACAAAAAGGGGGAGATTGTTAATACAAATAAATTGATAAAAATATTTATTTCTATGTTACGATCTTACTATGTTTTGTTGATAAAAAATAATAAAATCATGTTGAAAATAAACTACTTTAACTACACATAACACTTACCTTTCCATTTTTATTAATACTTAGAATTATAGGTAAATTGTGTAAATTCTATTTACATTATTGATGACATTATCAAATGCAACATATCTTAGGGTAATATTACAAAATTACATATGATCTCTCAAGATTTTGCATATCAAAATCTAGATTTGGTTACTGTAGGCCGGTTCCCTTGGAGAACACTGGCCGGTTCCATTCTGCAATGGAACTGGCAAAACCAGGCTACAGTACAGATTTTTGGCTATAAATACCAAGTCATTTCTCATGTTTTACTCACTCCTTTCTAACTCTAAAACTCTCTGATCTACTGATCATTTTTCTTTTATCATTTCTTATTTAGTTTCTTTTAGCATTTGTAGGTAATTCTCTTCAAGGAAGAAATTACCAAAGACCCCTTTAAGATGATTAAGATCTAAGTGTCTTGTTTTGCATCTCCATTGCATTGTCAAGATCATACTTCGGATTCGTGTACATCATATAGTAGTTATAGTTGTATTCATCCTCTTTGTATACCAAGAGTAGTGATATTGGTGTGATTCTACCGTGTGAAGAATTTGGTATTTAGCTTTATACCATTAAAAGGTGTAAGCAACGTTGTGAGGCTTCTCCGCCAGTTGAAAGGAGTTTGGTGACTAGTGTTTACTAACTTTTGCATAGGTGACTCGGGGAGTGGAGTAGGGCAAGGAAGGTGTCCTTGTAGCCGAACCACTATAAACGCTTGCGTCTTGGTTCTTTCTTTCTAACTCTTTACTTTCTCGCATTACATCTATTTTCAAACCAAACATCAATATTGTGCAAACTTCACATAAGTTCATAACAAAGTTTGAAAAGCAAATTTTAAAACAAGAAAACTATTCGACCCCCCTCCCCCTCTAGTTTTCCACACACATGGCTATATAATAGTGTCAAGTTGAAAAACTTTAGAGTATAACATTAACTTATGTGTATATTATCTTCGGGTATTCATACGAATTGAAAGGTTCAATCCTAAGCGACACCTTGATTTTTGAATTTTTGGAATGTGTAATATACTAAGTGAAAATTCAATCCATAGTGACATTTTCATTTATGCATGAGTTTGGTTCGTTTTGTGTATTTTAGTAAATCAATGATTACACTAAAAAGGGGGAGGAATGTTGGTAATTTTAGTGTTATCAACTATCATTTTATGTAATTGTGTTTACTTAAGACCAATGGCCTTATGCAAGTTTAGCTCAAGACGAGTAAGGAGGTGCGGAGTGCACACTCGTCATAGTTAGCTTGATATAGCCACAATAAAGACGCAAGGTCAAGAGGCAGTATACAAATAATAATATTCTTTAGATCTGCCATAACCGAAAATAACTACTTTTCGGTGGTTACTTAGTGTCTTTTAATAATCATTGTGATGGTTGGAAAAATAACCGAAAATAACCATTTTTCGGTGGTTATTTATAAACAGGTTATGGTCTCATTTTCAAGTTAGAACAACATAAAATACTCTAATGTTTTCTGATCTATTTCTCATGCCTTAGAATTCGATTGCCAATCTATCTTATCCGATTAAGGATTTCGTGAACCCGGGGCATATAGGGTCGAAATGCTTTAATCTAAAAGTGATTTCACGATTCAGATTGATATCCAGATTATAAACCATTCACACGCCAAATAATTTTCCTACAATTTCGATGTCTAATCAATTTTATTTTTGCCTCATGTATTGTTAAGTTTCTTTGTGCCGGTGGTGCAAAGGGTGACATTTTTATGGACTTTAAACAAGGCATCCCATGATCCAATTAGATGCTAATTAGTTATATCAATCATTTTCCTTTCAGTATACGTTCAAGAAATGAGAAAGTTGATTTTGAATTAGTTAGTTCTTAAAAGGAAACGTAATACTCAAACTTTGGGTAATTGATTCAAGGTTCATTTTTCAACTAACGATGTCTTTAGCGGAAGAGTTTGAAACTATGTTTCAGTAAATATATTACACATTTTCAAAACTGCTTTTAGAAAGAAAAGTTATTATAGTATGTCTTTATAGAAATTAGAGTTAATTACATAAATGGTTCATGTGGTTGACACACAATTCCATCTTTGGTCATAAAATGCATTTAATTACGTCAATAGAACATGTGGTTGTCCAAATTGAGTTGACCGGTTCTTTGACCAAATTGGCGTCAGCTCTATTAGTTAAAGCAGTTACATCGTTAGTCCATAACTACGTCATGTGGCAATGTTATTTCATTTAGACAAGGAACGTTTGTAACATTAGTCGTTTATACAAATGTTCGTTATACTTAACTCAAAACTTGGTTTTCTTATATAAAAAAGGGTAAATTACACCGTTGGTCTCTAAACTCAGCCCTGTTTACCCGTTCAGTCCCCCCATTTTGAAAATCGATGGAAATAGTCCCAGAAGTGGTAATTTTGGTGTGTGTTTGGTCCCAATGGATGAATGGTCGTTAAGTCACTTCGTTAGTGATGGGTATTATGGTAATTTCACATTTAAAATTTATACACACATTTTTATACACTGTTTTATACACACATTTTTATACACGCTTTTATACATATTTTTATATACATGTTTTTATACACACATTTTTATGCGCACGTTTTTCTACACACGGTTTTATACAAACATTTTAATATACACATATTTATACACACATATTTATACACACATTTTTATACACATATTTTTATACACGGTTTTATACACACATTTGTAAACCAAGTTATGAGTGAAGTATAATGGCCGTTAGTATAAAGGACTAACATTGCAAACATTCGTTGACTAAATGGACTAACATTTTGGACAACCAAAAGGACTATTGGTGTATTTAAAAAGGACCAAATGTGCAATTATGTGTCAACCACAAGAACCGTTTATGTAATTAACTCAAGAAACTATCAAGTGGGCTCTTCAAAAGGTATAATGTCTTAGCTTATTTTTTCCTTCAATGAAACTTTTATGTTAGGAATTCAGTTTTTAGTGAAGTGACGATCATTATCGATCTCACGAGCCTTTGTAATAGTTACACAATTTTATGTATTATTTAGTAAGCTAACCGGGGCAAAGCATAGAAAGCCCATGGCAAGCCCATGGAAAGCCTGGTTTACCCTTTGTATAAAAGCCCTCTCCACACATAGAGAGGGTGTTGGTTGAATCATTTTACATACACAATTTAGTGTGTTTTCTCTAGTTTTCTCCCAACTATCTATCTCTCTCTAACTCTCTCTCTCTCTAGTTCTATCTTTGTGTGAAATCTAGGAACCTACAATTGGTATCAAGAGCCATGGGGTGGATTAAGTGTTTGTTGTTGTGCTTATTTATGCTTATTGTCTTTGCCTATTAGTGCTTATTGGTTAACCTTTTTATGTTTTGTGCTTATTTATTAATCTGCCCATATTTTTATTTACATCTAAAACCATAACTAGAATCATTTGGGCTTCGAGTCATTTGGGCTTATAATAGCTCCTTTCTTTTTGTGATAGTCATTTGTTCTGGTTATAGGATTTTAAAATTGTTATTTGCAATTCATTCTTATGCAATTCAGCTTGATATTTTTGACCAAAGAGAACATTTTCTTTATGTGTTTGAGTGGTTTAAATTTGTTAGCTGTGTTTTGTCATCATCTGGGTTGGACAAGCATCTGTTGTAGCTTATGTGTCTTGACTATCTAATAAAGGAGTGTTTGGATTTGGCATTTTCGTTAACAAGATCTAAACGTTCTTTAATACAAACACATCTAGCATTTCAAGCGTAATATAGTATAGCTTATTTAGGTTTGACATTGCTTATTACTCAGCTTTTTTCAGTGCTTATTCGTCTTAAACCTGATTATAAAGGAGTGTTTGGATCGAGCTTGTTTAGAAACAACATCAATTTTTTCTTTCATAAAATAAAACCTTCCTTATTAGTGAGTACATTTAGTAGCTTTTTCAGGTTTAAAACAACTTTAAGTAGCTTATTTTGTTCCTTTTACAAAATAGAATAATAAGCTATATCATCGTGTTCATCAAGGTTGTTGCTTTTTGTGCATATTCTCATCGTTGTGGGTTTTTGAGTTTTTGCTTGTCATGATAACACCTTTCTATATAGCTTATTCTGTTTACTTTTTCATAGCTTATTAGAGGTTAAAACTGCTTTTTACAGCTTATGTGTCTCAACTATCTGTTAAAGGAGTGTTTGGTGTAGCTTTATTTCTTCACAAGATCTCAACTTTCGTTCCTAAAAACATATTTGGCTTATCTAGGATTATCTTGTGTAGCTTATTTCATTTTAAAACAGCTTTTTATCTGCTTTTTGTGCTTATTTTTGTCTCGAAACTGTTTTTAATAGAGTGTTTGGTTTTGGCTTATTTGACCTCGCGACTTTAGCTTCTCTATCAAAAACCATTTCCAGCTTATTTCTTAGCTCTTTTCATGGCTTATTGGTGCATAACCAGCTTATTGTGACAAGTATTTTTGTGCTTATTCTGGTGTAAAGGACAGTTTGTTTGCATTCGAAAAAGGACAAAAATCTTTGTTTAAATTGTTAGGAACACAGATCCTTGTTTCTTGCTGAAACCATAAAGGACACTTTGTTTGTTTGGCAACAAGACAAGAAACGTAAGTACAATGGTCCCCAATGTATGAGTAGCGAGTTAAGGTATCAAAAGCGACTCGATGTGTAGTGAGTTATGGTAGCGACTTGGAGTACAGGTACACGTGAAGATAATTTCTTGGTCAAATCGTAACAAAACTATGTCCATTTGTCCTCGTGGTAGCAAGTTAATCTCGTGACTTCTAGCGAGTTGTTAACTCATATAAACCGAAACTCTCCAATACTCATTAAATCTTCAAAAGAAGCATTAAGTACAACACTAATTATAAATTACAAGTTAAACGATTGAGTTTTGAGTGATTTTGGATTTTTTGGGTTTCGACTTCGGTTGTTCGCGGGTCTTCTAACCTATACCATTACGTTCGCGGTCTTGTAACGATCATCGTGGTGTATTTGTTTTTGGTCGACGATAAACACACGAGTCCGCGAGCAAGGATATACAATCGTGCCATTTTAACAGTTTGCAAACGAAGAAGAAGGTATAATGGAGGGAAAACGTTTATTAATTAATTAATATTCAAAGTTGTCAAGATTGGTCCCTGGATTTAAGGACAGATTCATCATTCATCCTTTGTTGGATTGTTTACCCTCATACTTGAAACTGTTTTTCACCGTTGGTCCTCAGAACTTATAATTCAGCCATTTGTCCTCCAATGTTAACCGTTATTGCACAGTTAGTCCCTACAACTTTAATCAACAACCGTTAAGCACTCTTCTTGGATTTCCATTGCATCGTTAGTCCTTGATTGTGTTTTAATCAACCGTTAATCATTTTAAGTTGAAAGAGTGGTAACCGTTAGTCCTTTTAACTCATCAATCGTTAACAAAAGCTTAATTACTTCAAATACAGCAACGATTTCACCACAAACGATCCATAACAATTATCATTTCACGGTTTCTTTTTGATTTTGTAAAATCCCATAAAAGTTTATCTTTGTAAAATCCCGTAAAAGTTTTATTCTTTTCTCAGTTTAAGTCATAGATTTGTAAAATCCCGTAAAGTATAATTTCTTTCTCAGCAAACCTAACAAAACACTAATCTACTTAAGACCCATAAATTCATTTCACACATCAATTTCAATGGAATTCATTCTTTGAATTATAAGTCACAAGAGAGAGAGTTGCATCAGTTGCAACAAATGCAAGATAAAGCAAATGAAAAGTTGCATGACATCTTTTTGAACTACTACCTTCATTTTCTCCCAGTTTAATTCATACAATAAAATTAAAAATCAATGGATTGTTTCGAACGGTGCAATTGCGACACTCTTGAACAAGATTTCAGACTTTCAAGATGTCTCAATGTTTTACTTTCACTATATCAACTTGAAAAGCAACTTGACAAAGATGAATTTCAAGAAGATAGATCCATGGCTGCCTTTTGGGTGATAAACAAACAATTTCAGATGTTCATCGATTCGCAATTCACTTGGGATTATGACAGTCAAATGACAGAAAAGTATTTTGCTGAATACACTCGAATCGAGGTTCGACAATTCCGTGATTCATTGATCCAACACATGGAATCTGTTCTAGTTTAATAGATTCTTCTAGAACAAAATATTTCTTATCATCAATAAAGAAAGATTTTCTAGATTTGGAAAGATTGTTTCCACTTATGGCTAATCTTATTTTGTCTTATCTTATTTTGTCTTACATGATTAGTGTAACTAGCTTATAATTAATCATGTGTTAACTTAAATCATTTGATTAGAAAAGGTTTATGCAAATGATAATATTTTTCTTTGATCATTAACTATGTTTAATAATGCCATATTCATACCTTAAGTGATTTGTCGGCGTCAAGTAAACTTTCAACTAAATAACTTGTTGTAAACTTTTACGTAGTATGACATTATATTTGTTATTATCAAAACATGAAGATCATTAAATATAAATATCATTTTTGTGCGAATATTTGTATTAACAAATCTGAATTCAATAATGAAGGAAGGGTTGACCATGATGCTGAACAATGTCAAGGTAAAAGTCCTTTGCTTGACGCTAGGCTTTTCAAAAATAAAGATATGGTTGAAAAGCGGTTTATAATGAACTTTCAAACAGATTTTCAGGACTTAAAACATTGTATTTCTCTTGAAATTTCAATACAACAAAAAGAAGAAAGTTTTCAAAATGACAAGCCATGTAAAAATCATGATGCTCTTGAATTTCATAAATTTTTTGAGTAAAATGAATTGAAAGCTCAGCTACAAGCCAAAAACACAACAATTCGCAACTTGAAGAAACACATTGTAAATTTGCAAGAAAAAGTAATGAAGCCACGATTAAACATGAAATAGGTGTAATTGAAACAATAAACATCGAATTGGAACATAGTGTGGCTAAATTACTTGCAGAGAATGAGTAGTTAAATAAGGAAACTGAGCATTTGAAACAGACTTACAAAGATCTTTATGATTCTATCAAAAAGACATGAGTTCAAATGAAAGATCATAATGACTCACTGATTGCTCAAGTAAATAGTAAGACAGTTGAAAATGCTAATTTAAAAGCTCAGATTCAAGAAAAGCTTTTTGCGAATACAGCATTGAAAAAAAAATTAAGAAAGTTAAAAGGAAATAGCATGGATACTTAATTTGCAAAACCATCAATCCTGGGGAAACCGGTTTTACAACCACCCAGAAACCAATCAGTTGTTGACAACTAACAACGTTTAAATCTGAACGACCTAACTTTTCAAAACCACGGTTTACCTCCCAAGTTGATGTGATTAACGTTTTGTCAAAACTTGTCACTCCTCATTATTTGCCTAAGAATATGTTCTTGCAAAACCTCATCACGTGATTGCACTGGCTCATCTAGGAATAGTCAAGAAGAATATTATGGTTCAAATGACATGGCTCATAATCACTATCTAGAGGAAGCTAGGAAAAAGACACAAAAAAGAAACAGGAATTCAAAACCTAGTGTGATGCCTTCTGTTAGATTACAAAACACTGCTAATGGTAGTACTCCAAACCCTAAGAGAACGAGTCAAACATCTAGGAGTTTGCCTACATCTAAGAGTAGTTGCGTAACTATTATGGTTGTGCCCAAAGCAGATCACTCTAGGAATTCTAGTTCTTTTTCAGATTCCAAACTTTTTTTTGTTCTACATGTCATAAATGTGTCTTTAATGCAAATCATGATGCTTGTATAACAAAACTCCTGAATGAAGTGAATTCACATAAGGTTAAACCCTATAAGACTAAAAACATTAACAACCCTATAGAACAAAAAAGTCATACTCAGAAACCTGGTAGGCAGATCTCTTCAGGACATAGGTTTTCTCGCAAAAAGACTTCCGCTGTGTATGAGAAAACATCTCCTAGATCTTGTCTTAGGTGGATACCAACGGGTAGAATTTTCAAGCTTGCTGGTCTTAGGTGGATACCTACTGGAAAGATGTTCATCGATAGCACAACTAAGGTTGACAGTGAACCCCCAAATGGTTCAAATGAAGATATCACTAACCCATATGGATACAATCAAACTCTTAATGTCAGTGCACGTACTCTTATCCTAAGTGCAGGTACATCTTTTAATCCTAATAAGGAAAGACTCAGATTTTGGTTGCCAAAAAGACTGATATCTCATAAACCAGGGCTTCAAGGAATTCAAATATGATGAACATGAACGATGACGTCTGTTCACATCAGTTCAGGCCTCGCTCTTCAACGACAAATGGCGTCTGCTGGCAACACTTCAGGCCCCGCTCCTAAAAGAAAAGAAAGGTGTACGCTTCAGTGCGCTTTATCTTCAAAAGAAGAGAAATCTTCTTGTTTTCGACCATTCTCATCGACATTCTTCATTTTTTCCCATGCTCGTTCAATCATTAAGTGGATCGACGTACATTAGCTTGTATTTTAATTCACTAGATCAATCAAAAATGGCAATCACATATGCAATTTTTGAAGGGGGAGAATAGTGAATCAAATGTGATCAATACAGTTGAATTGGTTTCTCAATGTGTATGAAATGGTCAAATTGACTCCTGGATACATCAGTTCAGGACTCGTGCAAAACTTAGTTTCTCCAACAACTTATGTTCCACCATCCAAGAGAGACTATGAGATCCTGTTTTAACCATTGTTTGATGAGTACTTCAATCCTCCACCATGTGTTGTCTCTCCAGATCCGGTAGTTGTTGCTGCTCCAAGACCTGTTGATCCAGCCGGTTCACCTTTGTCAACTACCATTGATCAAGATGTACCATCTGCTAGTACTTCACCAACAAATCAGGAAATTCAATTTCAAGTCACTCATCAAGGTGTTGAAGAACAAATTCATGGACATCAAAATGCACAATTTGATAATGCACCCCTCCTTCATAATCTTCCTTCAGACCCGAGTTTGGAAGAAACAACTTTACAAGGGGTCATTCCATCAAATTTGCATCCTCTTAACCAATCGTTTGATACTCTCACTAAGTTGACATAGAATCACCCATTGGAGAATGCTATTGGCGATCCTTCTTGACCGGTCTTGATAAGAAGTCAACTATATGAACATGTCATTTGGTGCTACTTTGACGCAAATGACAATCCAATTCCATTCGGTGGGAAACGGTCTGGTTGAGATCTGCTATCTCAAAGGAAGAATAATGGTGGTAATTCTTCATGTATCCTATGTACATATTTAAAACCAAAGAGAAAATACAAAAATATAAAACCTACAAAAACCATAAAAATCAAAAAATAGAAAATACAAAAATATTTTTCAAGACATGTCTTCTGAAAATCGATAATATTTACGGACCTAGAAATGTCATTCAATAATGACACGGGTCTTTAAATACAGTTCGAGCAGAAGTTCAAACTTTTCAAAACATGTCTTCATGGCTTGCAGTTATTTCAGACTGCAACCCGCTTTTCAGACTGAGGAAAGCATGTCGTCAAAAAGACAGTTGTTCCTAACAACGGGTAATTAATTTTTCCCGGGCATGGATTACTTCATATCCATGCATCATGGGTTATGAATACTTTGTACATAACCCTGGATTGTTTACAATAAGTGTACGTGTCAGTGCATTTATTTGTCAAAATAAGAGAAATCTTATTTTTATTGGTAAAAAGTTGTCTTTACAATGAATCAGTGTTTTCAGTAATCACAAAAAGGTTTTCAAAGACAATTCGACCACTCACACAATGACAACAACTCTTTAAATAGAAAACGGGTCATTATTTGAGGGGGAGAAAGTGTCATATAATAATCTTTTAAAACGGTCTTTCAAATAAGTCACGGAATAAACGGATAAAGTTTTTGATAATGACGGATAACAATTTAAAGGGGAGTTAATTTATATTAACTACAAGGGCTTTAGATGTCATTTGTTTCAAACTTTAGGGACTTATTTGCAATTTAAGACTTAGTGAATTCAGGCTTTAAACTACATACGACTAGTATTGCCAACACCTCATAGTTTGCAAAAAGACTTAGGAATGTTTGGAAATTCTTTCATAGTTTTAAAAGCCTTGAAGTTGATTCTCATGGAATAGATTTAAGCTTATTAATTCTTCGAACACGATCTCAAGTATGTGTGCGTACAAGGTTTTGCTGATTCTGAGGTATCAAAACCAGCAAGGGGGAAGGAGTAGATACACTAGAACGTACAACAAGTACACGTGATAGAGTCCATAGCCTTCTTTCATTTTAGGCCATTTCGGGAAGACAAATGTCATAACCGCAGAGAAAATCAGTGTCTTAACTTGTTACTTTTGGGTGCACTATTTCTTCCACATGGGGGAAGAGATATCTTGTTATTTTTAGTATGCATCATTTGAGATACCAAGGGGAAAATGTTGTTAGAAGATTTATTCTAGCGTGAGAAGATTGTTTCTGGTTCAATTAATGTTTTCTCGACCGGTCAACCACTAAGCTTATTATTAAAAAAGAGAGTAGAAATATTTGATAAAAGAAGTACACATAGGTATGATGATACCTTTAGATAGTCAGTATCCTGCAGGAAGAAATGTTTACATCTGAGACTTAGTTGACTTAGGTATTATCATTTCGGCTATGTAGAGGGAATAATTGTGACATCCGGGACTTAGCTAACCTTGGTGTTGCAATTTATATCATCACTATCGTGTAAGGAGAAATGCGGACATCCGTGACTTAATTGACTTTGATGTTACGATTTCAAATTAATTGTGTACTTCAGACATTTGAGCTTTACACATCAAGTCTTCTTAATGCGGCTTGCAAGAAATCTATGAATCTACTCAAGAAAGGATTGCTGGTTCGAAGGGAAGCTAAGACAACTTCCAAAAATTAAGTATCAAGACGGACTACAGATTGCTGACATGGACATAATGACTGTGTCATTTTCGGTTTGAACATTTTTAGGTCATATCTCATACATAATCTTGTGAATATATTATTATGTAGTGTATCTTTATGTGTTAAGTGTCAATGTATAAATTTTTTCATGAATTTTTCGTTAAACTCAAAATCTTTCAAAATTATTATACCTGACACTCACACATACCCTCATAGTTTGAGGGGGAGCATTAATGTGTTCCCTAATCGGCTTGTGCATAATCGGCACATTTTTCTCCTAGTTTTCTAACATATTTGAATCATTTGATATCCAAAATATCAAAGGGTTTGAAATTTTTGATAAGGGGAGAAAATGTGATTAAAATATGAAAACTGTGTACTCCATCCTACATGTGCTAAACACTTTCGAATATCGATGCACATGTTGAGGGGGAGCGTTTCTGAAAAGCCAAAACAATCGAGGTACAAAAAGCTTTGATATTTATATCACAAGTACCTTGATTAAGGTTTTCAAATGGTTTTATGGCAAGGAGAACAGTACCAAAAGACCGACCATGCATTTAATTTTATCGGAGTTATAAGGTTGGTAAGGTTAGGTATTCGTTCCCATGATCCAGCCAGAACTGGAGGGATCTACCCAGGGACAATCCACTAGTTAGTGTAGAAGTCCTTAGGTATGATATAAAAAGGAGTAAAAGTGAGAATAAGGGAATAGTGCCGACTGAGATGGAGCTAGTACTGGAACAAACCCAACAAGGTACTAGTCATGAAGTCTCGGTAAGCACTGAAGGGGTTGAAGAATGAAAAAGAATTGTACGGATAAAGGGTGAAAAGAAAGAAGCCCTCCATACACCTAGGCAGAAACCGGGTCAATACATCTGCTGTCAGTATCACAATGATGATTGCTGACATTGAAGACTGACATCATGGACCCAGTGATGCAATGCACAACCCTCCCTAGCCACTCAGAATCTCTTAAAAGATTTCTGTTTCATTTCTCACGGAGACTAAACACGTTATCTATTGACTTTCTCACTCCGAGTTAGTTGGTATTGAAAAGGTGGCAGTCAGCTCCAGCCTCCGACCACTAAAACCAAAATGCACTATTGAGTCTAGAGCCAAGAGATCATCAATAAATCTCGTTAGGACACTATTCCAATATAATTGTCTTTCACACACTGTGAAAACAAGGATTATCTTAAGAGTCCTACGCATTATCCTTGTGATATTGCCAGAACATCCGAGTGATACGAAAGTATTCACAGTGAAGATGGAAATCCTGCTAGAGCCAACATCAAACAAGCTCTAGGTAGGTGACTTGTGAGATCCTTAATGGATCAAACTTGTGACACTGGGCATCGATTCGGTCCAGATTATGAACTGACGGAGAATGAATTTTGATAAAAGCTTAAAACTCTCGATGTGTTACAAAAACGCTTTTATTAGTGACACGTCGATTGATTTTCAAATCAATTTTCTCTTCAATCGGTGAGATAGTAACTCACTGATTCACTCTTACCGTTCTATTAGTAGCAATACTATTAGTGAGGTAGCCTGCTTTGAGGTATCCGGTAAAGAGATACTAGCAAGTACAGTGAATCTAATGCATCTGCGTTAGAGGATCTAACACTTTGAGCTGGAAACCCTGTCAAGGAGGTTCTTATAATGAATCTACCTGATCACAGGTACAATATTTATACTGTAAAATGGTCCTCACGGAACCGGAGGTTAATGCAACCGAACTTCGACGAATGACAAAGCCATATTCGTCACCAAGCTTTATTGCTAACTGTTTTATTTCAGGATTACATAGAAATGGAGATGCAGATACCTCATTCCAGCATAGTCAAGTTCATAGCCACATGCTCATACTCAAGACTTAATGACTTTAAAACATCAAGAAAGAATGACCCAAAGCTTTCGCAAACTCTGATATCAACTTCTTCTATAGTATATCAAAGTGATGAAGTTATGAATTAATGAAGAAATACGAACATAAAGTCAAGCTTTCAAGATTGCAACAAGTATGAGCATGTTGGCCCGAAAGTCACAAGCACACAAGATGGCAAAAGATCACAAGATGATGATTAGAGATTAAATTTGGATGATGATCTTAAGAAAGCTCAAGATCACATACAATGACACTCTTAAAGAAACAAGCTCAAGCCACAAGTCAAAGATCACTACATAAAGATGCAAGACAAAAGATCAACTGTTACACAAAAAGGACTCAAGATCAAGACAAGAAGCTTTAACGATTAATGATCAAGGTCACAAGGAGAGATCTCTATGATCACCCCTTAGGGGGAGATTTTTAGAAATACAGAAAGTGTTGATCATTTATGAGATCTCAACGATAGTCCCTCAGGGGAAGATTGTTAGGAATTTAGTTTTTAATGAAGTGACTGATATGTGTGAAAACACATATCCGTTTTATATGAAAATAGGCCCTAAAAAGACAAAATTGTGCTTTAAATGCTTGAATACTGCTTGTTTTGTCTTTATGATTGTGTAGGTGAGGATATTGCAAAAATCTCAAGAAAACAAACAAAACCTGGACAAACACGGACACGGGAACGAAAGAGCACACAAAGAACCGGGAGAATGCTATCAAAAGTGGTCAACTCAAGTCAACCTTTGGTCAACCTAAGTCAAACCACAAAAAAGACAAAAACTCGTACTCAAAATATAATATATTGATTTACATATACAAGATTTAGTCTTTCGTAATTACTCCTTTTGCTCTATCTCTAAAATCGAATAAGGGGAGTCAAGAGGTACATTAGTTGTATATCTTGAAAGATTAATTCATAAGAACATTCATTTTATGCAAATCATTTTTGATTTGTATAAGCAATGCAAGAATTTTTTTGAGATTTGGGGTTTTGGAAAAAAAGTACATCATACATATATTGTATGATTAATTTGGAAATGACAAATATGGGTTTTCAAACTCTTGATAGTGATCAATTAGAAGTGTGCAAAGTTATCATCCTAAAATCTTTTGCTTTTATGTAAAGATTACAAAAGATATGAATCCAAATAAGAAATGAAAAATAAAAACGTACAATTGTGATGTTGGTATCTTAAAATTATGAATCTATATAAATATGGCTTAAAATGATGTTGAGACAAATGTCCAAAATCTTGGAGACATCAAAGTTAGATGGAGGTGTGAATTATTGAGGAGAAGAAGCACGTGGTCCAACAATTTAAATGTAGTAAAACTGCTGATACAACGGATCTACCATAGCGAAGGCGGATCTCTGCGTAAATGGATTCGTGATTCATGACTTGCTTAAAAATGACACTAAGTTGGTTTTTGGCTGAATTGGACAATGGTGTTATGGATTTTGGCAATTAGAGTTGTGTTTTTATACAATGTTATTAGAATCATGAGGTTTAATTATCAGAGACGACATCCAAGTTTTTATTTATTGGGCAAACTGTGCAACTTCAGTCGTGAATTTCCTGATGTAAATTTCCAATGATCGATCCTACTAGGAGTGTGTCTAACTTTACATATTTTTACAACCATTGCCTAAGACACAAACATTATAACAATTTAGACGTAACAAAACACAGCTCCCCCAAGTTGAGATTTTGGATTTCATGTAAAGACACTAAAGGTAGTCACACGAAATTTTGAAAATATCTATGTCATTTAATCTAAATTCTTGATCCTAATAAATTCTACTATCTTTCGATTATGATCATTATCGGAAGTTCATGTAATTCTGCAACTTTGTAAATTGAAAAAAAGATTAATTCTTTTGAATAATGATAATTAACATCATTAGATTTCCGCTTCTGATTATTTTGGGAGGATGGAGGATCACTAATCCATGATGATTCCACTCATTCTAGTCCTAACTTAAATAAATACATACTTACATTTTAAAGAGGCTTAGTTAATATAGACTGCTATGCTATCTTCGTAATGCAACTACTCGATAGAGATGTTTGCCAATTTTTCTTCGACGTCGTCTCATAAGAAAGTGGTATGGATTTCTATGTGTTTGGTACTAGATGGTTGTACAAGGTTTTCTACTTAGTCGATTGCCGCCTTTATTGTTAGCACATAATCGAAACGTCGTCAGGCGTATTCATAGTCGATGAAGCTTGTTTCAATCATCATAGTGCTTGTTGACATGCCTTTCTGACGAACACGTATCCGACTTCGGTCGTGAAGATAGAAAGGGCCATTTGTTTCTTAAAGAACCAAGATGTAAAACAACATCTCAGGAAGGTACAAACGCCACAAGTGCTTTTTTGATCAACATAGTCACCCGTGTGGTTGGAGTCGACGTAAACTATAGTTTTTATTCCAGTTCCTTTCGGATACCATAATCCTAAGTAGGTAGTTCCCCTAATATACGATAATCATATAGTGCTTAAACGGCTTCTAGTGGTATTCTTCGATTTTCTTGAACGAGCACATAAGCAAACACTAAACAAAATATCGGCTAACTTACGGGTTAAATTAAGTAAACTAACCAATTATACCTGTCTCTCATTTAGGCTATCACGCGAGTTGGCCCTTCACATCCTTGTGAGCTTGAATCTCCGTTGATAATCGCGTATTGTTGTTTAGAATCTTCCAACCCAACTTCTATAACATCTCCTTTGTGTACTTGGATTGACTGAAAAATATCCGACTTCCATTTGTTTACTTTTGATACCCAAAAAAGTTCAACCCCCCATCATAACTCATTTTAAACTCGTCGTGCATGATTTATCGTAAAATGATCATCAAAGATTTAGACGTCGTAAACCAAATATAAATGTCATTCGCGAATATATTTTGAACTATAAGAGATGTTACTTAATTTCTTAGTAAAAATTGTTGTCGCCATTTCCCATTGAATACATATGTTTTTTTTTTATTCAAAAAATGCTTTTAGTCTATCATATCCAAGCCTTGAGAGCTGCTTACAGACCATCCAAAACCTTTTTAAGTTTATAAACATATTTGGTTTCAAAATCAATAAATCCTGGAGGTTGAGCAACGTAAACCTCTTCATTTATGAAACCATTTAGAAAATCACTTTTTACGTCCATTTGATATAATTTGAAATCATTTGCACAAGCAATAGCAAGAAGTTCTAATAGACTCTAACCTAGCTACCAGAGCATATGTTTTATCATAATCTATACCTTTTTGTTGATTATATCCTTGTGCTACTAATCTAGCCATTATTCTAAGAAAACGATACCATTTTCGTCTTAACTTATTTCTATAAACCCATTTGTTCCAAATGTATGAATCTTGAGTATGGAACTAAAATCCCAAACATCCATTTGCATATAATTGATTTATTCTCTTAACATTGCTTATATACCAACTCTCCATCCCCTAAGCCTCATTAACATATTTTAGGTTTCTATAGTAGAAAATGAAACAAAAGAAATTATACTAAATTTTGTGTCTTGTGATTTAATGTCTGTCTGATTAAGATTATCTATAACTTGTTCTAGCGGGTTATTCTTGACTCCTTAATGAAAACATTTTGGTCAACTAACCTACACACACAACTTCTACATTCTAAGTATTTACAACTTTAGTATTATTTCCTATAGCTTCTCTTCACCAACATCATCATCACCAATGTGATAACTTTGGTAGGAAATAGGAGGACTACATGATGTTACGTTAAGTGATTCTTCTTCAAATTTCATTATATGTTTTATTTAAAATACACAAGCTTTTTACCCTATTTTGAGAAGAATCCTAGAAAAATACCTTTCTTATGACTTTGTCAAACTTGGTCAATAATCTTTAGTATTTAAAATAAAGCACCTTGCTTCCAAACCATGAAATATTCTAAAGAGGGTTTCCCAACTCTAAATATTTTCATAAAAGGGTTTTTTTCCCTGTGTTTTGGATTCTTGATTTGAATGAGACAAAGTAAATAAATAGTCAAATGAAAACAAAAGGACCTAAATCTTATTAAAGAATCTACAAGCTGGTGGAGACTCATATATCTACGGGAATCAAAATAGTTATACATTACTATATCCTAGTCCTAATTGTGCAAAAAGTGCATGAAAATTGAAATCCCTAAATTATTTGGTTTGGTGCCAAATCAAAGCCCTAAACTCAAAATTAAAAAGAAAATAAGATGAAATCACTTATAATTGTTGATTATGATTGATGATTTGTTGATGATCTTTGTGTTTTAGAACTCCAATTGTTGTTTTTAAGGATTGTGTTTGAGGGTTTTGAGTGTTTGGTTCGTATTGTATGTTTGGATATCGATTATGTGGTCCCAATTGGTTTAAACATGGTGTGTACCTGCTTTTTCTAACACACAGATCTACCTAAATGGGGACGGATCTCCTTATTGTGGATCCGTGGATCCGTGGCATGCTTAAAATGGATAGAGTTGGTTTTTAGCCAAATTGGGACATGGTGTTATATTTTTGGCAACTGGAGTGTGTTATACATGTTATTAGGAGCATGTGATTCAATTTTGAGAGTCAATGTCTAAATTTTGAGCAAACCGTGCAACTTGTCATGAATTTCTCAATGGAATTTTAATGAAGCCGATCCTACTAGGAGTGTGTTAACTTTTAGCATATTTTTTACCATTGCTAATAACACAAAAATTATGAACATTTAGACTTAACAAAACATCGTCAATACAAGTGTGAGTTGTGATTCGATGATTGTTCTTTTTGTCTTTTTCAATCGATTCTGTAATTTCATGTATTGACCACCAATGGTAGTATATGTAGATTTCAAAAATATTTATGGTCATTTAATTGATATTTTCTTGATCTAATAAAATTCTAATCTCGATTATGTTCATGATCGAAAGTTTGTAATTAGAACGTGTAATGAGAATTAATATCTTTTGAATAATGATTAATTACTTCATAAGATTTCCGCTTACGATTATTTTTGGGAGGATAGAGGATCACTATCCATGATGAGTTTCATCATTCCTAGTCCTAATCTTAAATAATTAAATACTTCACGTTTTAAAGTCTTAGTTAATATATCGGCTATGTTATCTTCGGATGCAACTTTCTTGATAGAGATGTTGCCCTTTTGGACGTTTTCGCGAAGAAAGTGATGACGGATTTCTATGTGTTCAGTTCTAGAGTGTTGTACGGGGTTTCTCTTTAAGTCGATTGCACCTTTATTGTCACACATAATTAGAACGTCGTCGAGGCGTATGTTATAGTCGATGAGAGCTTGTTTCATCCATAGTGTTTGTTGACACGCCTTTTCGGCGGACACATATTTGGCTTCGGTCGTAGAGATAGCAAGGGCCGCTTGTTTCATAGAGAACCAAGATGTTAAACAACATCCCATGAACGTACAAACGCCACTAGTTCTTTTTCTATCAACATAGTCGCCTACGTGGTCGGAGTTGGCATAAACTATAATTTCTATTCCGGTTCCTTTCGGATAATATAATCCTAAGTGGATAGTACCCCTAATAAACCTAAATATATGCCTAACGGCTTCTAAGTATGTAGTCTTATGATTTTCTTTGAAACGAGCACATAAGCAAACACTAAATATAATATCGGGCCTACTTGCGGTTAAATAAAGTAAACTACCAATCATACCTCAATATTTAGTGTTATCCATAGAGTCGGCTTCGTCGTCCTTAGTGAGCTTGATCTTCGTTGACATCGGCGTCTTGGTTGGTTTAGAATCTTCTAACCCGAACTTCTTTAACATCTCCTTGGTGTACTTGGATTGATTGAAAAATATCCCGTCTTTCATTTGTTTTATTTGAAGACCCAAGAAGAAGTTCAACTCCCCCATCATACTCATTTCAAACTCATCGTGCATGATTTTTGCAAAATCATCACACAAGTTTTGACACATAGATCCAAATATAATGTCGTCGACATATATTTGAACAATGATGAGATGTGATTTAAATTTCTTTGTGAAAATAGTATTATCAACCATTTCCATAGAATACTCGTGTTTTAGTAAAACTTATTTTAGTCTATCATACCAAGCTTTAAGAGCTTGCTTAAGACCGTACAAAGCCTTCTTAAGTTTATAAACATAATTTGGTTTTTTTTAATTAATAAATCCCGGAGGTTGAGCAACGTAAACCTCTTCATTTATGAAACCATTTAGAAAAGCACTTTTTACGTCTATTTGATATAATTTGAAATCATTTGCATAAGAAATAGCAAGAAGTATTCTAATAGACTCTAACCTAGCTACCGGAACATATGTTTCATCATAATCTATACCTTCTTGTTGATTATATCCTTGCGCTACTAATCTAGCCTTATTTCTAGACACAATACCGTTTTTATCTAACTTATTTCTATAAACCCATTTTGTTCCTATAACGATATGACTCTTAGGTAGTGGAACTCAATCCCAAACATCATTTCCAATAAATTGATTTAGTTCCTCTTGCATAGCTATAACCCAACTCTCATCTCCTAATGCCTCATTAACAGTTTTAGGTTCGATGGTAGAAATGAAACAAATGAAATTACTATGATTTTGGGCTTGTGATCTTAATGTTCTTTGATTAAGATTTCCTATGACTTGTTCTAGTGGGTGATTCTTGGACTCCTTAATGTTACCGACTTCGACAACTTCTATCGACTCATCATCTACATTATTATTATTTACTACTTTAGTATTATTTTCTATAGCTTCTTCTTCACCAACATCATCATCAACCAATGGTGATAATTTGGTAGGATGAGGACTTTCATCGAATGTCACGTTAAGTGATTTTTCGACTTTCATTGTATGTTTATTTAAAACTACATAAGCTTTAATATTTTGAGAATATCATAGAAAAACGTCTTCGTATGACTTTGGGTCAAACTTGGTTAAATAATCTTTGGTATTTAAAATGAAGCACTTGCTTCCGAACACTTTAAAATATTCTAAAAAGGGGTTCCTACCTCTAAATATTTCATATGGGGTTTTTCCTAGTATTTGTCAAACTAAAATTCTATTAAGAATGTAAGTTGATGTATCAACGGCATTACACCAAAACTTTTATAGAATGGATTGTTCATTTAACATAGTCCTATATATCTCTTGTAAAGTTCGATTCTTTATTTCCACTATCCCATTCGATTGTGGAGTACGTGGAGACGAGAAGTTATGAGTAATGCCTTGTGCATCACAATAAGCTTCGAATTGTACTTCATTATCGAATTCCCGACCATGATCCGTTCTAATAGCTACTATAGAACTTTCTAATTGGTTTTGAATTTTCCTACTTATTATTTCAAATTTCTCAAAAGCTTTGTTTTTTGTTTTTAGAAACTTAGTCCAAGTGTATCTAGAATAATCATCTACTATTACTAAGGTGTACAAGTTACCTCCATAACTTTTGATAGCCGATGGACAAAACAAATCCATATGTAATAGTTCTAGACATCTTTTAGTAGAAACTATATTTTTAGCTTTATGACTTGCATGGGCTTGCTTCTTAATTTTGCAAGCATCACAAAAGTGTTTATCATATTTTAGCTTTGGAAGATTTCTAACTAAATCTTTGGATGACAAAGATTGAATTAAACGCATATTTGCGTGACCAAGTCTTCTATATGCCATAAAGTAGAATTATCCACTACTGTGGCGAGACACAATTTGTCTTGAGACTTATTTCTTAATTTCATTACGTATAAACTATTTTTCCTAATCCTATTTCCTATGATTTTATCATCTTTAATTATTTCATACCTTCTTTCGTAAATAAGACTCTACACTTATTATCACAAATTTGACTGATACTAAGTAAATTAAATGCTAAGTTATCTACGTGTTCTACGTTAGATATAGTAAGAGAGTCATTTGAGATCGTACCTTTGCCTATGATCTTTCCTTTTAAGTTACTTCCAAAGACAACATTACCTCCGTCGTATGCTTTGTAGGTAGATAATAGACTTTTGTTATCGGTCATATGTTTAGAGAAACCGCTATCTTTAATCCATTTGTTCGGTTCTAAACACGTTCTCAAGCATACCTATTTTGACAAAAACAAATTCAAGCGTTTGGTCCCTAACATCTCATGGGTCCGAAAACGTTAGTGTTGTGCATACCTTGCATTTGTTGCAATTGATTGGGATATTGAAATGGGATACAATATCCTATATTTATAAAACCTTGATTTTGGTTGTTACTCTAATTCATAGGATAAAGATGAATTGGTTTTCTAGAGTTTCTTCTAGGTTGCGGTGTGTTGTGTCTTTGTTGAGAAAAGTTATTTCTTCTAGGTGGAGGTGTTTTGGATCTACACTCGGTTTTGATATAACCTAAACCACTTTGAAGAGATGGTTTTAAAGACGGTTTCTGTTACTCTTTAATCTTATTATGTATTAGTTTCTTTCTAGTAATGACAAAATCCGATCGCGAAGACATGAGTAGGCTAAAAACGTGTTTTGCCAATTTTTCACTGCTCGACGGATCCACAGATCTAGAGATGGTAGATCAGTGTGCCTCTATGGTGGATCCATCGCGTGCCGTTTTAGCGGATGGCCCAACAAAAGTAATGGGTTTGGTTCCGCTTGTTGACGCTTTACTACTATCAAATCCTAAACCTATTTTACAACTAGGTGACTTTTGAATATTTAACATTTCTCTTAGTGAATTCGCGCTTTTATCAAATTTACAAATTTAACTTGAGTTTCCTTAAGTTTGGCGTTTTCTAACTTGAGTTCTTTACATGACTCACACACAATGTCAATTTCTTTATTTCTCTTAAGTTTCTTAATTTTCTCATTCAACTCCAAAATTTCTTTTTCTAAAAGATCTCTTTTAGTTTTCAAAATTTTATTTTTGTTGATTTTTAAGCTAACTTCACATAAGCTATCATATTCAATATGCATACTATCGTCATCAAGAAAATAAGCATTATCACTATAATGAGAAGAGTCAAGAGTTACCTCATTTGATGATTGATCCATGAGACAAGTTTCATCATTGGTTTTGTCATCGGCTTCATTTTCGCTATTGCTCCAAGAACCTCCAATAAAGGCCTTTTGATCTTTGTTACGAGGAGGCTTTGGACAATCGCCAATGAGATGATTTGGATCACCGCCTCTAAAGCATTTCCGGTCAATTTTTCCTTTCTTCTCATCCCTTTGTCGGAATGACTTCTTTTCTTCTCTTGGTTGCCTAACAAATTTACCCTTTCTTCTAAAAAACTATTTAAAGTTCCTTACGACCATAGCATATTCTTTGTCATCGCTTCTGGATGTCGAAGTTTCATCATCACTACTCTTTCTTAGCTTTCTAGGAATTAGACTTAACCCTTTCCTTTTTGCCTTTATAAATTTTGGAATCCTTTTCCATGACAACTTCATGTACTTTAAATTGCCGATTAGCTCGTCTAGAGGTAGTGATGACAAATCTTTCGATTCTTCAATCGATGTGACCTTTGCTCTCCATTTAGGATGTAGAGCCCTAAGAAACTTCCTAACATAGTTCTTGCTAGAGAAACCTTCATCAAGAGCTTTAAGACTAGCAATAATAGTGTTAAATCTAGCAAAACCGCTATCAATAGATTCTTCTTCAAGGATAGTAAAATTTTCATATTGTTGAACAAGAAGATCAATTTTGTTATCCTTTACTTGGCTATTACCTTGATGTGTGTTAAGAACGTGTGAGTCCCAAACTAAACAGATCTTTGCAGCCTGCTAAGGGTGATAGCCAACTTGTATAAATACAGATTGACTAAAGAGAAACCCTGACTATGAATACTAGCAGTCTTAACACTGACAAAATCAAACTTCTTTAGGATTTCTGCAACATACTTATCTTGACTTATAAAGATACCATCTTCTTTCTGTTTGACTTGTAACCCAAGAAAGAAGGTGACTCTTCATTAATGCCTCAAATTCATCACACCAGGATTTCTTTGTAGAACCAAATATGATATCATCCACATAAATTTGTACTAATATGATATCATGTTTGTCCTTCTTAATGAAAAGAGTCTTGTCAATAGTTCCTCTTCTGTATCCATTCTGCAACAAGAAAGTAGATAAAGTAGCATACTGATTCGTCAATAATATATATATAATATATAAGCAAACACTCAACCAATTACCTTTACACAAGGAATGGTCAAAAGTTCACCAAAATAAAATATATATGTAGCCGGAAGTGTGATTTCCCGGGTCGTTTTGTCCCAACGAGGCTTAAATGGAAAATCGAAAGACGGATTGATGATTGATGTTTGAATGGGACAAAGTTATGACGGGTTTTCTATTTCTGCCAATTAAATATACAAAAATGATTAAATAAAACCTCAAACGAAAGCTAAATAACTTAAATCCTAAAACGGGCACGAAAAACGAGGGCTAAAAACCTAAATTGTGCAAATTAAACCCTAAAACAAATTCAAAAGCTAAGATAGATTCTAAATGACAAATAACGAAGTTTAAAAAAAACTAGACTAAAAAAGGAGGTCGTTTGACCCAAAAACGAGTCAAGACAAAAACGGGGTCAAATCCCGTTCTTTAAAAATAAAATTTTTGAAAAATTAACCTTACAGAAACTTTTATATTTTTCCTACAAAGTATATGAAAAAAGAAAATTTTTAAAAAAAAGTTTATATTTTTCTGATTAATATTTTATTTTTTATGATTTTTTTAAGTTTAAAAAGAAAATAAATTATAAAAAATACTAAATGATTATAACAAAATCTGAAAAATTCAGGGAAATTAAAATAAGTTATAAGGTATCTAAGAAAAATAAAAGGAACAACCCAGCTTAACTCAATAAGCTGGAAATAAGCCGAATTGGCTTATGAGCTTAATGGGCCAAAGTGCCTTTATCAATTTGATTGTGCAAAGGATAACATGTGAAAAGACCCAAGGGCAGTGGTAAGTGTGTTGGCTTATAAGAGAGAGGTCGCAGGTTCGAGTCCTGGCCTCTCTTTTTGCTGACTATATATATATATATATTTTTTGATTTTTCTTTTTACAAACTTGAAGACAAGCTAGGAAATAGCATTTTTGCTAACTGAAACTTTTAATGATTGCTTAAAAATAAGCCAGAAAAGCTTATTGAAATAGACAGAGTGCAAAAAAATGAAATAAAGGAAATGAGGCTTAACTAATGAAGGAATTTAGTGGAAAAAAATAATAATAAGCAAAGAAAAAGGAAATAAGCAAGAAAGACAATAAACAACATCTAATAAGCAAATAGGAACATATTTAAACAATAACACCAAGCTGAAAAGGCATGAAAAAGCTATAAGCACTTATGAACTGCCAAAATCAGACTAAGGGGCATAAAAGGGCTTAAAAATAAGCTGCTAAAAGACTTTCAAATCCAAAAACAAGTTGAAACAGATAATAAAGGATGTCTAATGAGCTTATAGAACAAGAGTAAGGAACTACAACTAATGGGAGCTTATGATTATCAACTGCTGAATTTATGACTTTGTTAAAATAGAAAATTTTTTACAGAAAGATAAAATGCCAATGAACACTTAACTTGAACTATTGCTACTTTATTTTACTCTAAAGGGAAATAAGCAAAGGATCCTAAGGGCCTACACCTATTAAGCAAAAGGGTATAAAAATAAACTACTAAAAACAGATAAATAAGCTAGAAAACCTAAATAAGCTATAAGCCAAAACTGTGTTCAAAACAGTCCTAAGGGCTCTTTTATGCTTAAAAATAAGCACTCTAAAGGGACACTAGGGGCTTAAGGCTTATAGGACTTATAGATGAGCTTATTGGCTTTCTAGAAAGGCCAAAAAAACTAAGGTTGTAGATCAAATAAACCAAGAAAAGAGGGCTGAAAAGAATGGTGCTAGCACCAGGGGAAGGTTTTAAAAAGGACAAAGGCTTAAAACAGATAGAAATTGGCTCCAAGTGAGCTTATGCACAAATTTTTAAAAGCTAAAAATAAGTTTAGATGACTGAAACTCATGGAAGGGTTAACTCCTAAAGTGAATGCACAAGCTACTAAAGCATATGTACAGGTAATATGATATCTCATTAACATATAAAATCTCTTCAAATCAAAGTACAAAACTCTAAAAGATCAATGTACAAGTCATTAAGCATGATCTCTAAAATAGCCGTTCTACCTCCGTTTTCATTCACATCTCTTCACTATCACTTGTGAGCAAGCTACTATACTCATTTTACAAGATGTAAACCCTAAATATTCTATTCATAAGCTTTCATACATCTTTTTACACTCAAAACCCTAAACCCTAAAACCGAGCTAGTTTCTAAACCATGACCTGTTTCTTGGCTTTTATCCATTGTAAACCCAAACCAACACTCAAATAAGTTGTAAAAGCTTATTTTACAATCATATCAATCCTATTCAATCATTATCTCATCATTACTTCATCATTTTACCCAACTTGTACGTAAAATATATCCTAGAAACCCTAAATGTACCTAATTGGTTCATTTAACCCGTTTACTCGTTTTAAACCATTCTAATCCCAAATAACCAACCAAGGGCCATTATAAACTCATAAAATGAGTTTACAAATCATTATCTATCATTAACTTGGCAATGTACAAGAAATCAAAGCCTAGAAAACCTTAACGAATCCAGAAAACCCTAATTATGCCCTAATTGTAACTTTGACCCGGATCTCAAATTTCAAACCATTATAACTTAAACCAACGACCAAACTTCATTAATAATACTTTATATAAGCCCTAGGATTAGTATTCCATCATTCCTAATCAAGAGTATGCAAAATATAAGCCAAGAAAGTCAAGAAAACCCTAAATGAGCCCTAGTTGAACCCGTACTCCCGTTTCTTCAATTCTAATCCGTTTTAAATCCCAAACAATTGCTAATCTTTGGCTAAATACATTAATCCAGACCTTAACAACCTATTTCCATCATCCTTAATCATTAATAAGCACAATGAACCCTTGTTAAAACATTTGAAGAACCCGTCGAACCCAAAATAGACCCGGTTTACTTCTATGACCATTTTGACCCCTCTAAATTGCTGGGGCGTATGGGTGCATCCTAGTTTACATGTTTACACGTTCATGGTGATTGGTTGGTGTGTGCCCTACATCCCATCACATTAGAGCTGATCCCTCCACCCATCTCTTTTCCTTCTATCTTAGCCGCGACATCAAAGAGACAAAACACCTCACCAAAGCTACTTCCTAGCTTCTAAAACTCATACACTAGCTTCTCCACATCCCTACCTAGCTTGTACATATGTCCCATATTAGATCCTAAGGCTTCCTTAACCTCCTTGATCTCAAACTAGTATAAATAGGACCATACATGCTTCATTTTTCTTCATCCCCCACTTCCTCCTCTATAAACATTCATAGAAGCAATCCTTTGCTCCAATAGATCCTAAGTGATCTTAAGAAGTCTCAAGTACAGAAAGGAAGCAAAAGAAACCAAGAAACGAAGCCCAGGAGTCGTTATTCTAGGCGTACGAAGCCGAAAGTCCCGATTCTGACCCGTTTCCAAGCTATAAGCTCAAACAAGGTTCTCTAAGCTTATATTCTGCTCATGTAATGTTATAAAGTTCATATGATCTTGCTAGAATCATAATATAAAGCTTTGAACTTAAAAACCTAAGTGTTATGCCTTTTTGATCCAAAACCGTACACCCGAAACCCTAATTTCATGTTTTTACTTAAACTATGGGTTAAACTTGTAAAATTTTGTTATAACCTATCCTAATAAGCTATTATAATGTTAAAATAAGTACTTTGATAAGTTATAAGAGAATTTGACCTTAAAACCCACATGTTTTCATTTTAAAACCCTAATTTGACCCGTTTTACTTCCTAGCTTAACGAATCGTTAATTTAAACTTATGTTGTGTTAAATCTTCATATTTTAGTTTATTATAACTTATAAATGACTATTGAAATGTTAAATTAAGCTTGCATGGCAATTTGGACATGTTTTGTAATTATAATCCATGCAAGGGGTATATATCGTAAATTTCAGAAACTTATAACTAAAAGGACTAAAAGTGTCATTTTATCAAAGTTATAACTATAGGGGTCTATTATGTCACTTTTTAAAGTA
>BQNB010013382.1:0-15455 GCA_026074375.1 Tanacetum coccineum | reverse complement strand
TTCTTGCCATGATCCGATCGCGTCTTTCGCTCATAATGAGGAGCAAGAGGATGCATGACTCGATCAATTGAGAGATAGTGATCAATTGCTAGTTCGGTAAAAACGGACACAACATATTTGAACAATCTAGTCAAAAGCATTCCATAAGGCAAGAGTTCCTTAGGTTTGTTTTGAGTCTTTTCCATTCATTTTTGAATGAAAAATGCTAGATTGTATGGAGTGGAGGTTTCGATGCAATAAAGCATATGACAAAGACACGCGGAGACATGATCCTTATGACCTCCTAAACAAATGGCGTTTTCACGAATGATATCAACCCATGGTTTCATATGAGGTTGAATTTCACGAGTTAAGATTTTATTTTTATCGACGACAATGGTTTTCTTGTTTTTAGTACGAGTGACTTGACCTTGTCGAGGAATTTGAATGAAAGACTTGACGACACTTAGAGACGGATGAGTGGTTTTATAACGACCTTTACTAGGAACACTTATTGACAAGTAATCGAGTGATCACATGTCGGTGTGTGACACTTGACCTTTGAACGGTATTTTTAAGATTTGACCGAATTTCTCAAGAGTGAGAGAGAATGACTTACTTTGTATAACAAAGTTGACCACAAAATGACCCGTGGAGTTATAATCAAAAGTTAATTGACTATAAAACTCGATAACAATTCGAGGAACTGATATGTGTGAAAACATATATCCGTTTTATATCAAAAATGGCCCTAAAAAGTCAAAATTATGCTTAAAATGCTTGTATATTGTTTGTTTTGTCTTTGTGATTGTGTAGGTACGGATATTGCAAAAATCACAAGAAAACAGTCAAAACCGGACAAACGCGGACACGGGAACGGAATAGAGTGTACAAGAGCCGGGAGAATGCTATCAAGGTCATCAATGGTCAACTCTAGTCAACCCTTGGTCAAACAAAAGTCAACTCACTAAATGACAAAACAAAAAAATTCCCAAAATAGCCCTCATTGTTAAACACATTTCACAAATAGCCCTTAAAGCCCTAACGGTGTTAACTTTCTATTAATAGAAGTTAACACTCGTTAACCTCTTTATATAACTAAGCCCAACACCCAAATTCCCGGCCCAAAACCTTTTATATAAGCCTAAAGTTAAAATAAAACCCGGGTCAAAACCAAAGTCAAACTTCCCCTTTTATAAAAGTAAAAACGCGGGAAGAACAATTGTTATTGTTCATCTTCTTCCCCATTTTACCTCATGTCACAATCATGGGGTAAATAAAAATTAAGGATGTGGCTACGCAATTCAAGTGAAACCCTCCACCTTGGCAGAGTTATACATCATCCAAGGCTCCCATTGGTCAATTCCCAAAAGGAAGGACACGCGTACAATGAAGGAAGCACACCAAGGATCAACTTTTTGCACTAAATTAAATGCAAAAGAAGCACAAGTACCCTGACACACGGAATGCCACGTTGGCAATCCGTGTGCTTACTTAATGATCCAAGGGACAAGATTAGAGAGCCAATGATTGAGAAGAATGAAGGGGAGGGATTGATTGGAGCGTCTAACAGACTCAGGGGCCTAGAAGCTTCTTCCAGGAAGTATAAATACAAGCAAGGACTCACTCACAAGATATATCTAGGAGTAGCTTATAAATTAGCTTATTAAAATTAGCTTTTGTAATTTTCATTTAAAATGTTTTAGCTTAATGTTTGCTTAAATGTAATTTCCTTTTCAGAATTGTATTCAACTTTTTCATTAATAGAATTCGTATTTGCTTATCTCAAACTCACTTAAAACTTTGTTTAATAAGCTTTTAATGTTACATAAGCTCTTCACAAGCTCATCTTAAGCTCTTTGAGTCTCTAAGCTCAAATTGAGCTATTTATAAGCATTTAATCTACTTAAACTATAAAATCAGTTAAAAACCTTGGCTTATTGGATTTTGAGTTTTTTGGAAGATGAGCTAACCATGGAAGAGCTCATAAGGACTTTTACTAGCTTATCATAGACAAGCTAGAGCTGTAGACAAGCTCTTTGAGCAATTTAAGCCTTGTTTAGAGCAAAGGCAGCTTGTAAGTTTCCTATTTCTATTCCTGTCTTAATTTTCTAGCTTATAGTTGCTTATTTTGCTTATTTACTAGCTTATTTGTGCTTTACCTGTCTTATTATGCTTATTGCTGTAGTTTAATGCTTTAAATGTTTATTAGATAGTTTAAAGCTTAGAGTTGCTTAATCTGTCATAAAATCTCTAAAAACCAAAAATAAGTAGAATAGATAGTAGCTTTTAGTTATCTTGCTTATTTGATTAATGTTATTTGTTCATTTTAGTTGTTCATCAAAATGCCTTATATTGGAATGTAGTTTTGATAATTCTATATCTTAATTTTCATTAGCTTCTATGGTTTTATCAACTTCGTTAAAGGGGTGTTGGGCATACAGTTTTAACTTAAAGTCTATAACTTGGCAGTTGGCCATTTGGTCTTTTGTTTTTGGTTCAATCTCTCATATAAGTTTGTCTAAGCTAGTTTTATAAGTTAGGATTAAAGTTAGTAAGTATTTTCACTAGTTAATTTTTTATAAGTCCAAATCTGTCAATTTCTATTTGCATTATAAGCCTTGTTCTGTCCTAGCTTTTACATTTACTTAATTTGTATTTAGACTTGTGTTTTAAGAGTGTTAGATTTAATGTTTTTGGTCTGCAATAGAAGGTTTTAAAGTTTTGGTCATTTTTGTGCAAGTTACATCAAATAGGGAAAGCAGCTTAAGTTCCTTTTTCTAGCTTAAATTTCAGATAGTAATTCTATTTTTTAGAATTTTAAACTTAGTAATCTAGTAGATTAGAGGTAATAGTTTATCTGTTTAGAATTAGTTTTCATTAAAAATCTCTTTTAGACTATTAATTTTAAGCTCAAAGTAGCCTATAGGGACTGTTTGGTTTCTAAGTTTTCAAAAGAGCTTATTTAGATTTCCAGCTTATTATTTTTGATTATATGCTTGTTTTAAAGTTAGGTTAGCTTATTAGGTTAAGAAGAGTAGATAAGACCAGTGTAAGCTTTTCCCAAGAGCCTGTCTAGCATTTAGTAGTTTGGTTGACCTTTAAGTAAAAGCTTAGCAGTACTAACACTAAGTAAGTACTATTTGAGCTTATTTGGAGATTTCAGGCTTATTAGTTATTCTCTAGAAGCTAATTAGGTTAACTTTAGTCGTAGATTTGCTTTTTGTTCTTAAGTTTCAGCTTATTTCAGCTTGTTAAGTTCTTAAATTCTAAAAAAAAAGCTAGAAAGAACTTGAAGGTGTGAATAAAGAGATCGAAAATATGCCATGCATCTTTCTTTTGCTTTTGACATCTTGTATTTGATTTCATGTACATCTTTTGTTGCAGAATCCAAGCTGCTTTCTTTTACTGATTTGCTGGATGCAGTCTCTGAATTATTGTCTTCTTTCAACTAAATCAACTTTCAATGAATCAACATTCAATGTTGGGATTGGATTTGAATGATCTTCTTGTGTCTGCATCAACTTCTTTTGTTTCAACAATTGTGGAGTCCGTTGTTTGTAAAACCTTAAAATCAGAACAAGTGCAAAATTACCAAAATGCCCCTAATGTCAGAAAATTTAATAAAAGCATGAATAAAATTCAATCAAGTGTTATAAATTATAAAGTACATCATGTGACAAGTATGAAATTTATATAAGATTAAAATATCTTATATTATGCAAGAAAAATAATTATTTCTTATATATATGTATTTTGCCAAATTATTAAAAGGTTAATTATGTATATTATACAATTAAATATATAATATAATAGGGAAATTATGAAATATTTTTTTTAGCAAAATAAAATCTGATTTTATACTTTGAAAAACCCCAAAATTTCGGCATTTTCCTTTGTATATCTTTTTATATACCATTTTCATTTGTAAATATCTTAAAAACCATTTCCAAAACCCTAAACAATTAAAGTGGCGGCTCCATAATTTTTTCAAGGCAAGGAACGATTTTTATAGGGTTCTTGGGAGTACAAGGGAGCTAAGAAAATTATTGGTTCATTGGTTTGAAGCTTGATTCGATTTATGGTGTTCTTTTGAATTCGAAATACCTAGCCGAACTCAATAATTCATAAAATCATCCATAATTATTCAAGGTATTTTTATAACTCATTTTACATTATATACATCTGATATGTTCATGAGAAAAATTACCATGCACGTTATTTTGATTTATTAAGCTTAAACATGATCTAAACCCTAAATAATTGCAAGAATTGTATTCGGCTCTAAATAAATTTATACTTTCGATTTTATAATTTTTATGACTTGTATATATCATGTATGAACCAGATAAATTGTTAGAAAAATTGTATAAAAGATTTAGATAATTATTGTGGAATTTCTAATTCTTGCCGATTTTGAATTATGAAAGAAATGAAGGAATAAATTGGAAAACGAATTAGGGTTAGGGTTTTTATATTTTTCCCAGGTCCCATACATGCTAATGAATGTATAAAAATTATGAAATTATTGGGGGAAATTTTAATTAGGGTTTTGTGCATTTATTGGTTACCCGATTTGTGTTTTAAAAGTATAAGGGGGTGTTTTGTAATTTCTGAAACTTTGGGGCTGATTATGGCATGTTAATATAATGTATAGATTCTGTGAAAAATAAGTAGAAGGGTATAAATTGTCATTTGATAATTGTTATGGGTTAAACATGATTAATTATATATAATATATATATAATTCGAATTGTATTTAAAACTGAGGGACTAAAAGTGTAAATTATGAAAAGTACAAGGTATGATCAGTAATTAAAGTATTAAGTATGAAAATACCATATTTGATATTATAAGGGCTTGTTTGCAAAAATGGATAATAAAGATTATGTTTAATTAAATTAATAACTAAAAGGACTAATTACGTAAATTATGTAAGATCAAGGATTTGGATTGTAAATTAGGTAAGGAAAACCTGCTAATTATAGAAACTGCTATTTATAGAACCTGTATTTATAGAAACTGCTTATTTATAGAAAACCTGCATATTATTATAGAAACTTGTATTTTTAGAAGTCTTTTTTTTTTTGGGAAGTTTAATTATGGAAACTTATTAAATCAGGAAGTTATCATTTATGGAAAGTTAATTAAGGAAAGTTCTATGTTTGGAAAATATTACTATAATTAGAAGCTGTCTATTCTTTTGAAAGTACCCCAATATAATAAGAATACTAATCTGGAAACCTATTAATCATTGGAATATGTTAATCATGGATGTACTATATCAATGAATCATGCTAATTATTAGAAAGTTACTAAATATAGAAAGGTTACTAAAAATAGAAAGTTGCTAAAAATGGAATGTAACCTTAATCAATGAACAAGTAACTTATATTGTCCTTTTATAACTGTAGATCGCATTAACAGGTGTAGCTTCCATCTTCTTTATCCATTTCTCTTTCCGTTACTTGCTGGATTAGGTACGGGATATTCCGTCCTTTCAGCTAAGCGACATTCTTTCTTTTCATGATTCATCCCAGAACTGCTATGCTTCCCATTTTTATGTCTTTTGCCATGATCCCTTACATGTTGATTTCATGACTTATTCTATTGCCCGAGCTATATATATATATGCATGACCATGATTTACATGACTTCCAACTAGTCATGGTGGTCCTTGGACAGTGTCACATGAGGGACCTGTGTCACGACTCTTTCGCGTTGAGAGTGATTTCACGCGGCGTCCCTTTTCATGTTACCAGGTTATATTTCATGTTTGGCCATTATTATTCAGGGGCGTATGGGTGCATCCTAGTTTACATGTTTACATGTTCATGGTGATTGGTTGGTGTGTGCTCTACAATCCATCACATTGGAGCTGATACTTCCACCACATTTATTATAAGAGGGTCACCCTCTATTTTAAATGTTGAGGAGCCCCTCTATTATATGCATGTATTCAATAAATATTATGACCATGTTATGATTTATATGAGTCGTGGGCAATTCCTTGCTTATATGTGTTTATGCTTTCCATGATATTCCCCTATTTCTTTAGTTCATTAATAACATCCATGATATTTCATGACTCTTTTACTTCATGTTACCCAGGTATACATGTTTCATACGAAATTCTTCATGACATCTTTTACTCCATATGGTCCATGTTTACTGCTTTATACTTGTTCCTCATGATGTATCTCCCTCAGTTTCCTCATGACAATTATGACATTTCATGATATTTCTTACCTCATTAATATCCAAACTTTATCGTTTACAACTTTCCTCATAACTCTTATGAAGTTTTCATGACATCACTTACATCCTATATTTCCTTGATTTACAATAAATGTCTTTATCTTTTTATCCATGCTTTGCATGTTCCAACAGTTTTCCCCATGATACCCTTCAGATTCTTCCACAACACATATGATATCACACGACATCTTGTACCCATGTTAAACATGTTTTCCTATATTACATTTCCCTCATGACTTACCTTACAGATTCTCTCATGACACTGACGATTCATATTCCGCTGCTTCATGTTTATTTATTCATGATTTATATTTTCTTACTGTATCATTTTATCCGTTCACTGAGCAATCGTGCTCAAACCGTATTTCTCTTTTCATGTTTTTTATGGCAGGTCTTGGCGATGGGGATTTTGGGCAAGAGAGATGTACTTAGGGATGGAGCTTCCCCCCCCCCAATTAGTCTTACTTTATTATATGGACTTCTCCATGTTTTATGCTATCCTAGGACACGTATTGTGTCACCTTTAGAATTCTCATATGTTTATTTCATGTTGCATTAATAAGGGGAGCCGACGTTTAATTCGCTTTCTCGCTTGTAATTTATTGCTATGGCTTATACCTTTATTATGCTTTGATATGACACCATGATTATGACGTTTCGGCCTCCTTTTCGGAGTGGGTCGTTACAATTATGGTATCAGAGCTAAAGGTTTCGACCTGTAGGCTCTAAATCATGACCTGTGAGGATTGGGTAGACACTAGGTTATTCCATGATCGACAAGCATTCTTTTCACTTTTTGACCCTCAAACCGTTTAAATCATTATCTTACCTTCGATGATATCAGATGGCTATCCCTCATACCGATATTGAACTCACTACGGTCATTCAAGCAGCCGTACAAGCCATGCTCCCTCAGATTCGCGAATAGATTCACGATGAATTCCGGGATGGTATTGGACCGTTAATGGTTCAGGTGAGAATCCTCCACCAGTCACTATCCATACTCGGTTTGAGCGCTTTAACAAGCAAAATCCCCACTCATTCGATAATGCGGCAGCTCCTAAAGACGCAGAGAATCGGATATCTCAATTGGAGGAGATTTTAATGTTTTCAAGACAAGGTTGGCTGTGTATAAGTTTGAAGGCGACGAGTTAGCTTGGTGGAAGGCCTATGAGCAGACTAAGAAATTCCGTTAGAATTTTCACAAATCTATTCCCAACCATCTCATGTGCATACCGTTCACCGGTATTGCTCAGTTTCCTGATGTTGCTCACAACTTGGAAATTCTACAGGACCAGGAGGATTGCGATGAGTCTGAGCGATCAGGGAAGAAGTAAAAATTTCAACAAATTAAAGGTTGCGACCTTATTCCATGACTTCACCATATTCCATGTCCTTACTCCCTTATCTTACAAAATCATGCACACCATCGACGGCCACCCAACAGAGTAATGTTCATTGTCAGATAGAATAACAACCGTCATGGAAATGACAGTCAGGACGGTAGTGGACAATCACCGCAATAATCAACCTGACTCTGGTATAACGACAAGTTCTTTTAATTTTTGTTTCAACGCTTGGTAACAGATCCTAGATCTGTCCACGATAACAAGAAACTCCGGTAATGACGCGCCAGAGGAACAGGAGTCTGCAGTCCAATTCCGACCTGTTGTTTATGATACTTTTTGAACTTAAATTTACAAGTTTATTTTCCGTAAACATTTTCAAAGATCAGGTCTCATGTATATCTCCTAAATCAGATTCCCAGCAATCCAGGGTATTCCCTGAGAGTTGTACCCTCCTGTTTATGCCAAATGTGGTTGTAGAGACTCAGGAGAGTGTCGTCATGCTGCCAGAAATTGCTTCAAGCGCGGCCAGACTGGCCACCTTCAGCAAGATGGCAAGAAGGACACTACGGCAAGTACCTCTGGTCACGCTGTCAAGGAAAACCAGATATATCCGGACGTGTCTCTTGCAATTTTCGCAGATATCAGCCCTACATATCTAGGTACATCAAATGACTACATACTTAATCTTGGAAATTGCAAGTGTTTGTTTTAACTGATACGGTTATGACGCATTCCATTACATCTACCACGTTTATCTCATGTATCACAATGACACCTACATTTCCCGACCATGTATCATGTATAACCACACCCATGAAAAACTCCGCTCATAATATCCATGTGTATAGAGGTCTTTATCTACTGTTGATGACAAGATCCGTCCTATTAACGCACTTTCTCTAAACATGTGCGTATTTCATGTGATTCTAAGTATAGACTGTGTAAAGGCGCACCTCGCTACATTTAACTATCACTCATATCGTATTTTGTTCAGTGATATTCATACTCTCGAATTCATCTATCATGGTTTCCGACCAGGAAAGTATGAGAAAATCATTTCTAAGTATGAGAAAATCATTTCTGTTATATAAAATTTATTTCTCTACTTTACAAACACGTCCTACTATCTCATGGTGGAAGTTTTCTAACTACCATTCAGGGACACGACTTCTCACGTTCCCTTCTATTTCATGTCGCGTTTCTTCTATTCTTGATAGCCGATTATTTCTGAATCCGGATGAATGGGTTTTTCCAGAAGAACTTATCAGGAATTCTTCTTCTCCGCGAGGTCGAGTAAGACATTGATGTTTGGCGTCGGAGCAAAAGACTATTGGCAGAAGCTTCCTTATCGCTATCTCCAGTTAAGTGGTAGGAAGTTTAAGGATAAAGTTTAAAGAGTTGTTGGACAAGGTTTTATTCACACCCAAGTGTATCACCATGGGGACGCAAAAGTTCTGTTTATCAAGAAGAAGGACGGTAACATGAGATTATGTATCGACTACCGTAAATTGAACAAGATCGTCATCCGTAATCCGTTATTTCCCCTCACGTCTCGATAATTATTTGATCAATTCCAGGGTGCTAAGCATTTTTCCAAGATTGAATTACGACCTGGTTATCATCAGTTATGAGTGAAAGTGCAGGACGTTTCCAAGACTGCATTTCACACACGTTATGGTCTTTATAAATTCTTGATCTTACCCATGCTTCAGCGGTATTTATGGAGTCGATAAATCGAGTTTTCATAAATTCTTAGACAAGTTCGTCATCATGCTCATTGATGACATTCTGATTTTCTCTAAATCTAATGAGGAACACGAGGACCATCTTCGCACTGTTATACAGATTTTACGACAAGAGAAATTGTATGCCAAGTTTTCCAAATGCAAGTTCTGGTTGAGTAAAGTGGTATTCCTAGGTCATGTTGTTCCAGCAGAAGGAATTACTATGGATCCGGCGAAAGTTGAGGTTGTCACTAAATGGCCAAGATCGACGTCTGAGACCGAAGCACGCAGTTTTCTGGGGTTAGCTGGTCATTATCACAGAGTTGTTGAAGGTTCCTCACGGTTGGCCTTACCCTTGACTAAACTTACACGAAAGGATGAGAAGTTGTATGGACCGGAGAGCGAGAGAAGATCTTTGAAGAACTTAAGCAACGTTTAATTTCCACGCCTATTCTTACTCTTCCATCTGATTCAGATGGATTTTAGATTTTCAGAAATGCTTTCTTAATAAGGGCATTGATTGTACACTCATGCGGCATGAGAAAGAAATTTCCTATGTTCACGTCAGCTAAAGCCCTAAGAAATGGACTATCATACTCATGATCTGGAAACTAGAAACTGTGTTTTCACACCCAAGGTTAGGGAGATTACTTATACATCAAGGCAAGTCAGGTGACACTTTACCGATCATAAGAGCCCAAATATTTCTTTATTATTATTTGAACAAATCTGTTCATTCTCTACCAAATTGTCAAGATTATTCATAAAAAATTCAAAAATAGTTAAAAAATTCTAATTCTTTTTCCTAAAATTTTCTTTTTAAATTTGTGATTTTTAGGTATAAAGTTTGTTAAAAGTAGTGCTTTAGATTCTAAATTCTCGTTTTAGCTCACGTTTTTAATTCACGTTTGTTAATTTTTCGTAATAGTTAAACGTTTTTAATTATGTAATTGTTTCTATAGTTTAATTGTGCTATTGTATTCGTAGTGTAATTCAAAATTCAAAAAAAATCTCCTTCAATCTCAAATCTTCGACTGTATCGATTCTCCAGCACAGCCTCGTTGGGGATAAACGACCCGGGAACATTCTATACTACTTCTCGGTTTTATTGATTCTGCTTTTAGACTATTCTTACTATATATATTTTATATTTTATTATATTATATATATTTTAAGGTGTAGTTTGGACGGATCAATTTTTGGCGCCGTTGCCGGGGAGGCTGTGAAAACGATTATCGTTACGTTTGACAATTTGTGTTTGAATCTGTGAATATTTTCTTTTATAAACATATAAAAAATACAAAAATATTTTTATTTTCTTTTATTAGTATAATTATCATATAAAAGCAAAAGAAAAACCGAAAAAAAAACATTGTCCATAAAAAGAAATAAAATTCACAAATTGGTAAAAATACCAAAATATAATATTCTCAAATCTAGAAAATGTAAATTAAAACTTAATCTATAATAAGCTAAACCTAGACTTAATCCAACTTGCATTTAAGAACCTAAAATCCTACTTTTACTTAACTAAAGACTAATCTTAAAGGGGCAGTACTAACTGTGACAGCAGTACTAACTTTTTGTTAGTACTGGTGCACTTTGCACAAGTGCAAACCAAGAGTTAAGCTATGAAATAAGCTATAAATTGAAAACTAGATTCTAATTTAGATTAAGCTACACCTAGACTACTAGCTACTAGAAAATTAAATCCTAAATCCTATAATAGCTAAATCAATTATAAGCCTAAAGTTTAGCAGTACTAACTAACTTAGTACTGCTGATGCAGTTTGCAAAACACAAAGACCAATATGCAGGTTAACCTAGTGAATCCCACTACCTTAAACACACTCAAATTATATGTATAAACACAATGCAAGCAAATCCAAGCCTTAAGGACTTTGGATTAAAATTTCACAAGCAAGAAGAAAGGCACAAGGTACCTTGGTGCTGAGAAGGAAAAGTAAGCCATAACCTTTTGAAAATTAAAAATCTAACTTTTGAAATCTGTTTTCCTATTGATTTTAAGTGATATTAAAACTGACTCAAGTGTTTTGCATAAAAAAACTTTGACTTCAGATGGTCAAATTAGCCTAAACCAAACACTCCTTCAAATGATGACAGATTTGAGTAAAGCTTTGAAATGCAAATCTAATTAATAAGTATTAACTACCAGATAAAAACTAGCTTAAATCTACCCTAACAAACATGAATCAACAACTGTATTAAGCTATAATCTAAGATTAAGCTAATCTCTACTATTTTTGGTTTTTTTTAAAAGCTTAAATGACTGATTATATAAAAACTATGATCTAGGTTATTAAAAGCAAAAACAGATGAACAAATGTGACTAATTAGCTAAATTAAAAACAAATAAGAAACAATAAGCAAACTTAATAAGCAAATAAGCAGATCTAAATATAGAAAGCAATGAGATCACTATTTAAAGCTAGAATAAAAGAGAAACTTACAAACTCCTCTAGCTAAACAAGAGATCTCAATTAAGAGCAGCTACAAGCTCCCTAGCTTATTAAATAAGCTAGGGTAAAGTCCTTGGGATCTCTTCCAAGTTAAGATCCCCTTCCAAAAAGCTCATATCCAATAAGGTCCATGATGAATGTAAGTTGAACTGATTTAAGGTTAAGGTAAGATTAATACTGAATTAAAATAAGCTCCTATTTCCGCTTATAAACTGAAAGAGCCTTTAAACTGAGCTTATTAGCTTATTGAGACAGTTTGGCTTATTAAGAGAGTTTTTTGAATAAAAAGAAAAGAGAGCTTATAAATGACTTAAACTAAATTTCATTAATGAAAGTTACTAACTACATTACTTAAAAAGGAGATTACAAAATATTTTAAGGAAAATTACATTTAAGAAAAATATGAAATTAAGCTAGACTAAAAACTACTAAAAATCTAGATACTTTGTGTGTGAGAGGTGAGGGCCTATTTATAGTGCCAAGCTGAAGCTTCCAGGCTCTCTTGCCTTGCTCTCCAATCTTTCTATTAGCCGAATCTTTTTCTTCTATCTTTGAGCTTTAATTGTGGCCGTTTGATCATTGTGTAGACACCTGAAAAAATGGAAAGTAACCTTAATCATGAACAAGTAACTTATATATGTCCTTTAACATGTAGATCGCATTAAGCAGGAGTAGCTTCCATCTTCTTATCCATCTCTTTCCGTTACTGCTGGACATAAGGTACGGATATTCCGTCCTTTCAGTAAGGACATTCTTTCTTTTCATGATTCATCCCCAGAACTGCTATGCTTCCCCATTTTTATGTCTTTTGCCATGATCCTTTACATGTTTGATTTCAAGACTTATTCTATTGCCCGAGCTATATATACGCATGACCATGATTTACATGACTTACCACCTAGTCATGGAGGTACCATGACCGTGACACATGAGGCACCTGTGTCACGACTCTTTCGCGTTGAGAGTGATTTCACGCGGCGTCCCTTTTCATGTTACCAGATTATATTTCATGTTTGGCCATTATTATTCAGGGGCGTATGGGTGCATCCTAGTTTACATGTTTACACGTTCATGGTGATTGGTTGGTGTGTGCTCTACATCCCATCACATTGGAGCTGATCCCTCCACCCATATTATTATAAGAGGTCACCCCTCTATTACATGTTGAGGCAGCCCCTCTATTATATGCATGTATTCACGACATTATTATTATGACATGTATGATTATATGAGCTCGTGGGCATTCCTTATTATTTATGTTTATACTATCCATGATATTCATGACATCTTTTACTCCATATTGTCCATGTTTACATGTTTTACACTTAGTTCCTCATGATGTATCTCCCTCAGTTTCCTCATGACAATTATGACATTTCATGATATTTCTTACCTCATAATATCCAGACTTTATACGTTACAACTTTCCTCATAACTCTTATGTATGTTTTCATGACACTCACTTACTCCTATATTTTCCATGACTTTCATGATTTACAAAAATGTCTTTCATCTCATTTTATCCATGCTTTGCATGTTCCACAGTTTTCCCCATGACCTACCCTTCAGATTCTCCACAACACATATGATATCACACGACATCTTGTACCCATGTTAAACATGTTTTCCTATATTACATTTCCCTCATGACTTACCTTACAGATTCTCTCATGACACTGACGATTCATATTCCGCTGCTTCATGTTTATTTATTCATGATTTATATTTATCTTACTGTATCATTTTATCCGTTCACTGAGCAATCGTGCTCAGCCGTATTTCTTTTCATGTTTCTTACGGCAGGTACTTGGCGATGGGATTTTGGGCAAGAGAGATGTACTTAGGATGAGAGCTACCCTTAGACTTACTTTATTATATGAACTTCCTCATGTTTATGCTATCTAGGACACGTATTGTGTCCTTTAGAATTCCATATGTTTATTTCATGTTGCATTAATAAGGGGAGCCGACGTTTAATTCCGGCTTTCTCGCTTGTAATTTATTGCTATGGCTTATACCTTTATTATGCTTTGATATGACACCATGATTATGACGTTTCGGCCTCCTTTTCGAAGTGGGTCGTTACAAAAGCCTTGTAAACTTTTGCAAACTTTAGATCAAAAGAATACCTTGCTTTTAGAAAATGAAACTTTTACTATTTATTTTCTAACTTTGCAACATTATTATTTACTATTCACATTATTAGGCTAGGAATTGGTATCGCTTTTCTTTCAATGACACATCGGCCTCGCCTCCGACAAGAGCTCGCGTACTTATTATGATACCAATCCTAAATATACATCCTCCATCCTTTCTTTCGATGTCACATCGGGAGCGAACCGACAAATGCCCATGTACTTTATTGCGATGGAGTTTGTATATTAATTATTAACACTAAGGATTTATAACTTGCATCCTTTATTTATTTATTTTTTTTTAAGTACATTATTTTTGCAAATAGAAAATTTTCATTTTAGAAAACCAAGGTATAAATTTGAACTAAAATTCTTATTTACCAACGATATTTGACTTCATCATTGATAAAGCTTTTTCTCTAAATATGTTGATTAGACTTTTAAGAGTAAAACTCTAATTTGTAAAAATTAAAGAGAACACGTATAATTAATCATTTTAAGAACTTCGGGGAAGAAAAATCACAAGTTATTCTTATAAGCCTTTAAGTTTTCCAAATAAACTTTGTTTAGCATCTTAATTCGTAACTAACACTATCATTTCTTATTCTTTGTAAAAGAAATTCGCAAATACTTAGCCTATATAAAATCTAACTCGGCCTATTTAAAATCTTCTTGAGATTAGCACAAGTCTTCATTTACTAACGATTTCAAGTCTAGCATGTTTAAAGTCTACATGAGACTAGCACAAACTATCATCATTAATTGTTAAGGGAGAAAGCTAGAACTCTACACGTACGATCGGGTCAAAAATTACTTTTTATTCTTACCAGCGGAAAACCTACATTTTTGTCTTAACACTTATTTTATTTTATTATTTATTTTTTTTTTATATTTTTTTATATTTAACTAAATAACAAGATTGAAAAATTTTAAAATTTTTGCTATTTTTGTGAGAAAACGGGTACGTGAGAATAAAACAATAAGCAAGTAACATCAAATCGATAGATTCCCTTCCCCAAACTAAAACGAAACATTGTCCTCAATGTTTAAAGTCGGGTCTCTACGAAAATATAAGCCGTTTATGAGGTATGCAAAGATAAACGTGAATCGATAAGATGAAAGGATATGGATCTCCCCAAACTAATTTCACACAAAGGATAAGAAACTCGAGTTGAACAGGAAACAACACCGGACACGAGAGTCTTTAGAAATTGTTGGGTTAATCCTACAAAAATCATAACAAACATCGAGAAATCGGAAAGAGAACAAGCCTCTCTCAACACAACACATTAGATAATAGAAAATAGAAAAGATAAGCATGGGGTGAACTCCCACGAAGCGGCTTGTTTTTGGTTACCGAGTCGCAAGCTCGACTCGATCCCTGAATTCAGTTGTCCTTAGGGAAAGTGTGGAGGTCTGGGATAACCAATGGTGGTGTATCCCCTCCACATTAGTGCTTAAGACGGTGGCAGTTGACTTTGAAATTAGAACCATCAGCATGAGACAACTTGGCAGTGCCATAAGGATAAA
>BQNB010013381.1:0-65710 GCA_026074375.1 Tanacetum coccineum | reverse complement strand
TTGAATGATGAAGAATATATGATGGAAACACTGATATAATTACAACTAAAATTAATTAAATAAAACTTAATTTAATCTATGGGAAAACAAGCAAAGGAAATGGGGATCTTAAAAACTACGGGAAACAAATATAGTTAAAGGGAAATCCTATAATTAAATTTATACTAAAATACGGGGAACAGAATCAGGTATCGGGAAACCTAAATACTAAAAATTAAGAAAATAAATGCTAAATTAAATTAAAAATCAAAATTAAATTCTAATTAAGTTAATTTGAAAAATAAAGAAAACTAGAACTAAAACGGAGGTCGTTTGAATGTAAAACGAAAAGAAACGGTAAAACGCACCCGGTAAAACGGGTCTAAGACTGAAATTTAAGAAAAATTAAGCCTATACTAAATTTTATATTTTTCCTAGACACTAAATGACAAAAGAAAATTTTATAAAAAAGAAAAATATTTTTTTATTAATTTTTGAATTTTTTATGATTTTTTAAAGATTAATAAAAAAGTAATAACTAAAATCTATTTTAATTGCTAGAAAATACAAATTTAACTGGAAAAATATAGAAAAATGGTTTTAATATGCTAAAAGAGTGCAGAAATTTAATGGAATGAAAAGCCCTAATTTTTAAAAGCTAATTGAACCCTAATTTATTCAATTAAAATTATAAACCCTAATTAATTAACCTAAAAACTAAAATATTAATTCTATTTTATTTAATAAGAAAGACAGGGTAGAAATGGAAAGAAAGTAAACTATAGGGTAGGCGGGTGAACTTGAGTAAATTTACACAGCAGTGAAAATGATTAACCCTAGACTATGAGAAAAATACCAAATAGACCCCGCGATTCTAGCTTATTTTTGCTTATTAAAAAGTGAGAATTAGCTAAAACTTAAAACTACAAAGTTATAGAAGGGCTTATTTCTAACAACTTTAATAAAGGCACTTTAGACTTTTGACAAAAGAATAAGCTGAAAAATAAGCTGAAAGATTGCTGTCACAGAAAGTGGAGGTTTAAAGAGCTTTTTAGATTTTAGCTTCTAACTAGCTTATTTCTAGGTGAAACTTAAAAACAGAAGATGCTTATTAATGCCTAAGATGTGTACTAGAGGATTCTAAACTAAGATTAACCTTGAGTTAACAAAATTAGAAAGAAAATTATAATGGAAAAGTGCAAGGTTTTAATGAACTGTTTTTAAGCTTTTTTCAAATAAGCTAACAAGCTTATTTTTGGACCTTAGGTGCTGAGATTATGGGAATAAGCTAAGCTATCTTACTCTAATCAACCTAGGTAAAAGGATTTGTAAAGTTTTGACAAGGAATTGGAAAACTCAAAGTTTAAAGATGGCAAAACATATGCTGATGCAGTTTGCTGCTGATGCATTTGGCATTGCACTAAGATTCAGGCTAAATTTCAAGTAATGACTTCTCAAACCTACTAACTCTTTGTATCTAAACCTACTTTGGACAATGCTGAACTCTCACAAGTTATAAATCTCTTAATGCTAACAAATCTTAACCATCTAAAATGCCCTGGTGCAAAATTAAGCTTATTAAGCTCAAAATTTTGTAAATCAAATAACTAGCTTTTAAAAACTGTTTTAAACTTGATATTAAAGTCTAACTCAACTTAATGAAAAGTTTTGATAGAGTGTAGTTGACTTTAAGAGTCAACTACAGCTAAATCCAAACACTCCCTTAATATAAGCTGTCAAACTACTTTACACCTAAAACCTTTTAAACTCTAAAACTTTGTAAAGCTTTTTATCTACTTATACTAAAATTAACCTAATAAAGCTATTTAAGCAGTAAAACTACTAGCTTATTAGGAGAAATAAGCAAGTTTCTCTCTTAGGCTTATACTACTACTTATGGCAGAAATTAAAATATGAAATCTAAATGAGATTTTAAACTAAGACAACTTATAACTAACACAGTAACATCCTAACTAAGCTTAATGAAACAAGAATAACAGGCTTGAAGAGCTAATATGAAGCTTTAAACTTACAAAGTGGTCACTTGCAATTTTTCAAAGTAAAAAATCTTAACTTTCATTAATATTCAAGAAATTACATAAAACTTTTAAAGTTGAACTGAATTACAATACTTGCTTAAAAAAAACTTAATTAAAACATTTAAACTAAAAAAACAGGGTAAAAAGGGTGTGTGGTTTTCGGCTTGGTCTTGGCTCTTTTATACAAGTCCCAAGAGGACTCTTTGGTCTTCACTTGTGCTTGTTGTGTGAGTAGAGAGCAATCCCAGCAATCCTAGCCTTCCTTGGTCTTTGTACACCATCTCAGCCATTGATGGGGTCTCGGGTTGAGTGGGGAAAGGTAAGGGATAGCTGTGAGTGGTACTTGGGAGGTGGTTTGTAGCTAGAAAACCATGGGAAAGGGTGGGTTTGATTTTGGCGGGTACGAAAAAAAAAAAAAAAAAAAAAAAAAAAAAACTGGTTACAGTACGTTTGTGGTTAGCAGGTTTAAAAGAGATGTTTGGGGAAGAGGCAAATATGGCCCTCCAACTCTCTCTCTCTTTTCATTTTATTTAAGCCCGAGTTTAGTTATAACAAGGTTTGGAAAGTGACACAAATGGCCCTTGTCGTTTTTATAACTAAAAGAAAAAGAGGAGTTTTAGGAAATTGCAAAAATGGTCCCTGCTGTTTTAATAGAAAAAGAAGTAAAGGAAGTTTAAGCAAATTGCAAAACCAGCCCTTGTGTTTTATTTTTCTATTTTTCTTATAAAACAACTTTTAAAACTTGGCATTTTTGGCCCCTTTTCTTATTATTTCATTTTCTTTTATATAAACACTTTTAACAAGACAAACTTTTAGTCTTCTAAAGTTTATAAAAATTGAATTGTGGGCTTTTGGGCTTGTATTGGGCCCAATTGAGTGTGTCTGGGCCCAATAAGGTTTAGGCTTATGTTATTGGGCTTTTTAAGGCCCAATAAGGTACAGGTTTGGTTATTGGGCTTTTTCAAGCCCAATAAGGTTATGGAGTGGGTTTTGTGTGTACAATGGCTGAGATTGGCTGTAACTGGGCTAGGATTGGGCCTTTAAAGTCTTCACAGTCTTTGTCAATTGCACACAAATGGGCTGTTGAAATTGATTGAGGGCCCATTTGGTCTTCACAGTCTTCATAATTATACTATTGGGCTTTCCCGGCCCATCAGATGGGGTATGTTGCATCCACAGTATTCTTCAGTTCCGGCTCCGGTTTGAACATGTGTATTCATTAATATTGGAATCTGACTTTTGGGATTTTTGGAACTTTGGCTTGATTTTGCACGTCTTTTCCATTCCATGCTCAGTTTTGTCATTTTGGCTTGGTTTTCTGTCTTTTTGATGATATCCACTTCCTGCACAATACAAATGCAAAACAAACATATATTTGGCAGTTTTTGTCTGTTTTTGGTCATTTAAGCTCGATTTTAGAGGTAAAAGATATGTGTAATTAAGCACTTATCAAACATCATGAAGAATCTATATCTGAAGCATGGACTCGTTTCAAGGACTTACTACAAAAAGTCCCTCATCATGCATCGACCTTTGGCTCCAAGTCCAAATCTTTTATGACCATGTCAATCCCGTCCCAAGACGAACCATCGATCAATCGGCCGGTGGCAAGCTTCGTGACTGAAACGCCGAAGAATCCTGGGCATTATTAGAGGACCTCGCCCTCTATGACAATAAAAGTTGGAACGACCCAAGGGATCTCGCTAAGCCGGTCAAAGCAATCACTTTGCCTCAAGATGTCCCGAGTACATCCGACCGTCGTCTAATCGAGCTCGAAAATCATGTCCAACGCTTGATGGAAGCTCATCTTGCTCCAACGCAACCTACTCAAGTGAACAAAATCACTACCTCATGTGAGATCTGCAGTGGTCCCCACGACACTCAGTATTGCATGAAAGATCCCGAACAAGCCTTTGTTGAATATACATCCTCGCGTACCGACGAAGCGGGAGGTAAGTGGTACACTTTTAGGCCTGAGAAAAATAATTTTGGTGACACCTACAATCCATCATGGAAAAGTCACTCAAACCTTAGGTGGAGACAACCCCAAAATTCCTAAAATAACTTTTCAAACCCACCTAACCGGTTCTAACCCAACGGTTCGATCCCGAACCGTTCCTTCAACAATCGTTCTCAAAGCTTTAACAATCAATCAAATCTAGAAGGATTGGTATCCAACTTCATGGCATCTTAAGACGCTAGACTGTCAAAGTTTGAAGCCAATTTCAAACAACAACAAAGCAAGATGACCAATAAAATCAACACAGTACTGAAGGCCATCACCGATCAATTGGCAGGATCACTACCTAGCGACACAGTTAAGTACCCGAAACTGAGTACTTCCCTAGTTTTGTCTGCTCATTCTTACCCAACAATAGATCCCCAATGCTTATCTCACCCCTCTACTTCAATCAATGCTATCAAAGCACATTCCAAGGAGGCAAACATTTCCTAGACAAGCCTGCTGGAAACCGGGATGGGGATCAAACTGCGATAACCAGAAGAACCCAAACCAACTCTTAAAGATGAATTCTAGAATTTGCATCTTAACCTACCGGTTCTTAAATTCCTAGCTCACGCTCCAATCTATAATGCCCTGCTGGCTAAATACGTGGAGAGATTAGAACTAGGCAAAAATGGGTCAGCATTTGTCCAAGGAGAAGTATCTGCAAAGATGGAAGACCCCGGGTTATTCACTCTACCTTGTAGATTAGGAAACTTAAAACCTTTCGACACCTTATCTGATTTAGGATCGTGTGTAAACATAATCCCACTATACCGCTTCAAGAAGCTTAACATCGGACTATTAGAAGAGACTGACATATCTTTGGTTTGGCTGATGGAACCAAATCAAATATTTAAAGACACAGAGGTCCACATAGGAAAACTAAAACTATTAAATGATTTCTACATGATTGATATGAAGAAGGACCCTAAAACCCCTTTGCTTATAGGAAGAGGATTCCTTGCAACTGCCAATACAGTTATAGACTGTAGGATGGCCAAGATAGCAGTAGGAGAAAGAATCACTAGGTCGGTATTTGATGTAAAAGGGGTCGATTTAGGTGAGGAAGAAGCACCATATTTGGACACGTTGGTAAAAGGGATATACAAAACCAGCCCTAGTCGGTAGAGTAGGCGCACAATCCTTACTACGCTTTAAGGGGAGGGAGACTTCTTAGACTGCCATTTGCCCAGAGAGTGGGAAATTGCTAGAGATACTGAGCTTAATCTTTTTAAGGATGTCATTGTGTTTAGAAGAATGGTTGAATTTTTAGGAGCCATACCCATAAACCTTAAGAGTAACATGTGGGAATCAGAAGACTTAATTAACAACCCAATAAACTGGAACAAACCACCCAAGAACAGAGATGGAGTATGGCATGCCAAGATTAGACTGATTGATCCAGACAGAGAAGAGTTTACCAAAACCCTACAATCAATTCCCACCACTAGGAAACTCTCCAAGAGAGAAAGTCCAAGGGAGATCATCGACCTGGACCACTTCTATGACACTTGACATGTGACTTCGAGTCTAGCTACAAGACTCATAAATAAAGAAAAGCGCTTTTTGGGAGGCAACCCAGTATTTACTTTTCTCGCATATTAGGAGTGTCTTGTGTTTTAATTATTTATTTTTTGTTTTATTATGTTTGAATTAGTTTGTAATCATGCTTTGTTTGTTTATAACTTCGTCTTATTTGCAATCAAAGGTATTTTGCAACAAAATAAGTGTAGGGGAAATATCCGGTTTTTAGAACCAATTCAAACATTTAAAATAAATTATTTAGATTAATTCGCGTCAGTTTCGAGTCATATGATTGTAACGATTAATTCCAGGTTTTTATGCAGTACTTTTTTCAGATTTGACTAATAAAATTGTGTGAAGGAAATTTCTCATTAAAAATGAAGAGGAATTTTTCACAGTGCCTGGAGAAGGCGTCGGGATAAAACTCGACGGCATCGCGTCTCCAGCAATGTGAAAATTCGAAAATCTTTAAGTATTTTTGAAAAATAAAATGTGCAATATTTAAGATTTGTAATTCTTTTGTAAATCTGCATAAACCTATAATTATATCATTACTCTCATCCTATCTTTACTGCTTTCATAGAGTCGAAACCCTAAACTCTTATTGTATTTATATCTATCCTATGGATTTTACGCTTGGTATAGTTGTCTTTGTCTTTGATTACATGTTATATTTGATGAAATGAAGCTTGGAAGTTCTTAGGAAATTTCATTAGACGATTCTTGGAGGATGATTTAACTAGTTATCGCATGTTTCTTCTCCATTATTGAGCAAACCAGGGGAGTACTAGTTTCTTTTACTTGTTTTCTTTTCCCTTTATTCATTTTTACGGGTACTTATATAGAACATTAGGGACAATGTTCAACTTAAGTGTAGGGGGAAATAAGCCTTAGAAACTATTCATTCATTTGCCATTTGCTTTGTTCATTAAAATGATGAGTAATATATCGAAACATAGCATAAAAAGGTAATTTTGACCAAAATTTAATTTTTTTATGACACATACCGACGAAAACCAAGTATTAATAGCGTCTCATGGATAGGAATGTGTATGACTAGCACAAAAACCCTCAAAATTCCACCAAAAAATGTAAGGTTCGCCTTTGGATCTTTAGGAATTCGGGTATCCATTATTGGTACCCAAGATAATTTGTACCTTTAGCTATCTTGAGTTAAGGTTCGAATGCAGTCATATATGTCTATTCTGTCGTTATGGATGTATACGTATGGTCTTTGTCGCCTTTTCTGGAGCATTGATATCGATATTAAATTATATGAGTGTACCAGTAGTATATCAAATTCTAGAACTTGTTCTTGTGATGCATCCCGAGATCGCATAGTAAGTATTAGGATTTGCTAGATAAGAGGCACTAGGATTGACGCATGTTTTGAACCTATAATTGTTATGATGGTCACACCGGTCATATAACTATCCCGCACCCTTGACATGCACTCACGTTTAGTGCAGGATACCCCTAGTACAACCCTCCGATCCTATCCTTTTTCACGGTTCTTGTAATTTTTTGGTTAAGCCAGGCTATTAATGAAGAGCACTGTCAGGACGTAATTGACTTAAATCAGATCTAGAAGATTCTACTTTGTGACGGCGTCGCGACTACAACTGGACGGCGTCGCATCGATTTTTCTATATATACATAACCGAATTTAGGGTTTTAAGTGTGTAACTTTGTATAATTTTGGGTGAGCCGAAACCTAAGTATTTTGTCAGCTTTTAGGCCGTCTTTAGGGCTTAAAAACCCTATTGTAACTGACCTTAATCCATGTTTTAATCAAGTAAGATTGTTTATCTTTAATCATTTAATATGTCTATGTGTTGTTTGATTGATATATGTTCTTGCTTTCTTTATAACATGTTAGGCTAAACCCTCCCTTGTATATACTTATGATTGCATGAAAGTTGGATTGTAGATCCTTTTATTTTTGCTTCTTGTGATGAATGTGCGCGTTAGGCTTTATAAAACTAGCAATAAGATATTAAATTGGCATAGACGTCTAGGGAAATGCGAGAAGTGTAGAAAGGATACCATCCGATAACAGTTGTATATCTTTTCCGAGTCTTTGGCTTAGCAACCCAACCAACGTGTATTCTTATAAATAATTAGCTAACCCTTCCACTCCAAATTCACCCAAAAGTCACTCCCCAAATGTATCCCATCCATTTCCGTTTCTGTTAATGTTTTCTTACACCTACATCACATAACCCTTTAAAAGATCTCTTTGATAGTAATGATTAATACTTGCACCTAGCGGTGGAGGTTTGATCCTTTACCCAGCCTTTGGTAATTTATATGCTACGACAGGTAATGAGTATTTAATTTTCCGTTTCCCATAGTTGTTATAATTTATTATACACCCGAGTGAAAGAGAGAATCCCAAACACTTATGTGAGGTGCTAGTATATGCTTTCCGTGCTTTTAATTACGAGTTCTAGAAGGTTGTGTTGTAAGTTGCTTTTAAAGAGTAGGTTAAATGCCCCCAATATTGCTATTGTCTAGGTAGAAAAGCCAATTCGCTTGAGGACAAGCAAATCCCAAGTGTAGGGGAATTTGATAAGGTGTCATTTTATATACTATTTCGGGGTCATTTAACCCGTTAAATCATGCCAATATGCCCATATTATGTGCTTAATCATTTGTTTTTAGGTTTTTAGCACCTGGATGACATTTGGAGGAAATACACGTGACTTGGACTCATTTGGATAAGAAACGGACAAGACTACGGACCTACACCAAATCTCTTGAAGAATCGTGCGCATAGAGTGTGAAGACGGCGTCGCAAGCATAAAGCGACGCCGTCATAATATTTCTAGTGACGGCATTAGAGAATCGGCGACGACGTCAAGACGTAACTGACTTAAATCAGATCTAGAAGATTCTACTTTGTGACGGCGTTGCGACTACAACTGGAGCATCAATTTCTATATATATACAAAACTGAATTTAGGGTTTTAAGTGTGTAACTTTGTATAATTTTTGGAGAGTCGAAACCTAAGTATTTTGTCAGCTTTTAGGCCGTCTTTAGGGCTTAAAAACCCTATTGTAACTGACCTTAATCCATGTTTTAATCAAGTAAGATTGTTTATCTTTAATCATTCATTATGTCTATGTGTTGTTTGATTGATATATGTTCTTGCTTTCTTTATAACATGTTAGGCTCAACCCTCCCTTGTATATACTTATGATTGCATGAAAGTTGGATTGTAGATCCTTTTATTGTTGCTTCTTGTGATGAATGTGCGCGTTAGGCTTTAGAAAACTATAAATAAGATATTAAATTGGCATAGACGTCTAGGGAAACGCGAGAAGTGTAGAAAGGATATCATCCAGTAACAGTCTTCATACTACCTTACTCCCAATATGGTTGATCCCTCTTAATATATTTTAATTGCATTTAATATACTCTTAGAGGCCTTGTAATAGTCTTCATATTACCTTATTTGTGCGTTGCCTTAGCAGAATATTAAATAGACGACTATAACAATCCGTATTTTAGGTCATTGTACGGCGTTATATATTTCACTATTTATTTTTAGTCTCGTAACGCGTTTGCTTTTAATTTTAATCGTTAAGTTAAATCGCGTAAGCTAAAAATTATCATTCAACGTAAACGGGCATCAAACAATTAAAGGTTTACGTTAAGCAAGTGTTAGATAATTATTTAGAGGATCATTATTAACTTTGTACATTTTATTTTTATTGGTTACGTAAAGTGTTTACGTTTCGCGATAAAATACGTTTAGGCATTCCCGGAACCACCAAAACTTATCTACGCTTCCACAAATACCCACTATTATACCCAATACTCAAAGTTATATAAAACTTCACCTATGTTATCCATGTGGGCCGAATTCTACTTAAAAGAAATAAACCAAGGCATATAATTTACAAGTATACACTTTATACATTTAAATTACAACTTGTAACAACAAAGTTATACTAGATTTTTATATAAAATATCAAAACACCAACTAGTCTTTTCTCCCCTTATTTTCATAGGATGATTCACATCCTTGAGGAAATTTTGAACACATTTTACTAACTAAGGTACATGTACAACATTAGACTCATTAAAACATTAAGCCATGACTAGTGTTTTGAACTTAGTCTTCTTTATTTCACTCCCCTTTGTCCCAACCGTCCCCCCTGGTTCAAGTTTTGGTCTTTCAACTAGCCACTTGACTAACTCTTGATTATATATATATATATATATATACACACACACACATGTAAGACTTAGATAAAACACAAAACTCATTTTCCATAAGAAAAATTACACTCATTCTCTCTTTTTGCCCCTCCTAACCCACGACTTGAAACAAACACCCTTACACAACCCATACAATTTTATTTACCACATATACAAGTGATCTAACATCATATCTAAGGAATACCAAGAAGGTTTGAAGGCTTGGTTTAGTGTTTACAAGGGTTAAACACGAAAGGGTTAAGATTAGGGTTTCTTGATAATTAGGGTTTTCTAAGTATTAAAAGCTTGGGTTTAATATCTAAGCAAGGGTTTAGATCTTATTGTTCATCATCCTACATCATATTAAGGTCATCTAAAAACCTTAATCTCTTTACATGCATGATTTTATGTGTATATAATGTTTATATAGTGAATCACCATCTAGGAAACTTATTAACTTGTAAAATTGATTTTCACACCTGGTTATGATTTGGTATACTTTTACATATGTTATATGGGTGTTAATATCATGTTGGAATGGAAGTATAAGTATGGTACAAGTATGGATTTATGTATAAAGTGTACATATAAACTAGTTGTTCTAAAGGGTTACTTATAAAGTTTATAAGTAAATGGAATACAAGGACATGTAAATCTTGGACAAGATCATTGGACAATAGTTAGAGGACTATAAATATATACAAGGTTGTGTATTGATCACATTAGAGGACCTGTAACAAAGTTACTAAACTAAAAAGTTATAAAAATAAGTTTTAAACACATTATAACCAATAGATCCAAAATTTTTGTTTTTAGTTCGAAAACAAAGTATATATTTTATATTTTATAAAGTACTACATCTCATGAGGATTCCAAATATGTAAGGAACTTGAAAATTCACTTTATAACGAAGAAGATACGCCATTTGTAAGTTATACGATAATAAACGCTTTTATAAAAGAAATTTTATAAAAACACTATTACTAATCACATCTGATATAACTGGCTGGTTATTTTTCATAGAAAGTATGTATTTTTAGGATTCTAAAACATTAAGAAGCATAATTTTTGGATCAATAACGAATGAGTTATAAATTTTGCAAGTTTACGATAATAAATACTTTTATAAGAATTAATTTATAAAAGTTACTGTTCACATAAGGCATTTTATTTTTGGAAAATGTTTAATTAAATAGAACTATTAATTATGAAGACGTGCTCGAAAGAATCACTAAAATCGGAGTTAAAACTAATAAGATATGACATTTACGAGTTTACGATAATTAAATTTATAAAAGTGCATGAACAGTAAAAAGTACTGTTCACCAGAGGACTTAAAATATGAAAATGTAATGTTTTGATACATCGTCTTAATACGAAAGCGAGGACATAAGAAACCTACGAAACAAACATAAAACGATAAAGTTACGCCATTCTTACTAAAGTAATATTTATAAACATTTTAAATTTATAAATATGATTTCACAAATACAATTAGATGGTGATGTAGCTATATAGAATTATATACGGTATTAGTTATTCAAAGTACATAGTACTCATACGACCTATAATTAATTAGGTTGCATTCGGGCGTATTTGTGACGCATTTTTACGCATTTGATTTACATTGTTAACTCATCCACTCGAGGTGAGTTCATAGCCCCACGTTTTACATTTATAATGATTTACAAGTTTTGGGGTGAGAAACATATGCATGTTTTACAATTGGACGCAAGTGGACATTTTACATTACGATTACGTGTTTGCCTAAGTAGCGATAACCCTCTGAGCCCATTATCATGAACTGTCAATTACTTGTTGTGAGCGCGAATGTTATAAATAGATCTATTTGGGATTGACATCCCCGTTTGGGTGAGTCATGCTCACTGTGCCGGTATGCCAGACAACGAACGTATACCATGTTAGATTTGGGATGTTGCGGGTTAGAACATCATCACGGGCAATGTTGGCAATTTATATTGCAATTCATACATGTCGAGCTTCAGTGTCATGAGCTTAGGGAAATGTAATTACATTTTATGATGTTTGCATCTGTTGCATTATCATGGGGAAATCTTGCGGTCCTACATTATACATTTTACAAACCTATGAATTCACCAACATTATTGTTGACGTTTTAAGCAATGTTTTCTCAGGAGATCAATGAGGTACAAGGCAAGGGATACATTGGTGGTCGTTATTTTGGAAGTCACATGCATAAAAGATTTGGGTGCATTACATTTTGGGGATATATATGTTATGGACTAACATCTTTGTATTTTGAACAATGAACAAGTGAAGTTTCAAACTTATGTAACAACAATTCGTTAAATCCAATGTATCAGTTTTAAACGAATTTTAAATTGTCGTTCTTATATATATCTTGTGCTATTGATCTATGAGGTACCACCCCCAGACCTATATTCCGCTGCGACCCAATTTGGGGATGTTACAGATTGGTATCAAGAGCCAAGGTTATAGAGAACCAGGTCAAATGTTTTTGCTAGACTATAACCGTTTTCAAACATTGCATTCATACAAAGGGATTTTCACGCGACATACATACACTAGTTGTTGCATTAGTTGGTTAGACTAGATGCATTCATGATTGATATACATGTTATAAAATACTATGTATATTACTATAAGAGTCTTATATTAATACTTATATAAGCTACTTTTGATTTTCAAATTTGTTCATGTCGGATTCAGAGGATTCCACAGTCACTTACACGGAGGTATCTAGTCCGTTCGAGGATCTATCAGACATAGGATCTCCGGGAGTCGATGGACTGCCCATGATGCTAGAGGACCATTATGTGGAGGCCGCTCTTTAGGCCCCACCATCTCCTGATTATGTGCCGGGTCCTGAGCACCCACCTTTAACTGTCTATGTACCATATGTACCAGAGCCAGTATACCCATCGTTTATGCCACCAGAGGATGAGGTGTTTCCTGCAAAGGAGCAGCCACTGCCTGCTGCTGTCTCACCTACTACCAACTCACCAGGATACATTGCAGACTCTGATCTAGAGGAGGTTGGGGAGGATCCTGAGGAGGACCCCGCTGATTATCCTGTCGACGAAGGAGATGATGACGATGATGATGATGAGGAGGAGGAGGAGTCCCACATGTAAATAATGTTAATGATAAGGAGGAGGACGAGGACAAGGATGAGGAGGAACACCCAGCTTCGGCCGACTCTGTCCCACCACCTGTACACCGTGTTACGGCTAGGATGTCTGTCCGAGCTCAAACACCCATATCACTTCCTTCAGATACAAAGGTTGTCAGACTTCTTGTCATACCTACTCTACCACCATCACCACTCTCTCCATTGTCATCACCACTACCCCAGATACTATCACCACCATTACTTGTATCACCTACACCACTACCTACTAGTCCTACTTATCCTTTGGGATATAGAGCTGCTATGATCTGGTTGAGATCCACGTCACCATCTACTTCCCATCTACTACCACTACCATCACTTATTGTACTTCCACATACTAGGGCATCTGTAGCCATGACAAGAGCTGCTGCACCATCCACCTACATCTTAGCATCTCGATCAGAGACACTACCATTAAGGACACCACCACTTCTAACTATACCATTACCTACTCCTTTGCTTCTTCCCTCTACTGACTGTAGAGCAGGTGTTTCTGAGGTTACGTTACCGCCTTGGAAGAGGTTGTGTATTGCTCTAGGTCCGGGATTTGAGGTCGGTGAGAGTTCATCTACTCCCAATGCTAGACCTACTAGAGGCTTTAGAGTAGACTATAGATTTGTTGGCACTTTAGATGATGAGATTAAGCGATACCCTGAGAGAGAGGTAGGTTATAGGATTACATATACTTGGGATGAGATGGTTGAGGACATATAGGGGACACCAACTACGACTGATGTAGCAGGACTGAGTTAGCGGATGACAAATTTTGTCACCACTGTTAGGCGAGACACAGATGAGATTTATAGGAGACTGGATGATGTACAGGAAGACAGATTATTGATGAGCGGTCAGCTCAACATGCTGCGTAGAGATAGACGCGCCCATGCTCGCACTGCTAGACTGATGAAGACTGAGGCCAAACTTTCTTGTGAGGCTTGGGTATAGTCGATGGATGCTAGTGATACAAGCCGTTCTGAGGTGAGAGCACTGCGGACTACAGTGCTAGCACAGCAGGCTGAGATTTTAGGGTTGCGGATAGCAGACCACACCAAATAGGCACAGCTTGTGGAGACACTAACACTGATGAGGACACTGTAGACACAGGTGACAACACTCCAGAGTTAGCAGGGACCCGCTAGCGGTCTAGCACAACCCGAGATATCGGAGGAGGCCGGTAGTAGGTCATAGATCTGGTTATGTTGTAGCTATGTTATAAAGCCTACTAAGTATTATGAGGTAACTCTTGGCTAGTAAGGCTTTAGGTTGTTTATATTTCATCTTGTAACCTAATGGAAGTGATGATTTTGTAACCGAATCAGGCCATGTATGTTTCCAGATTATATATGGAAGGGATGTATTATGTCATGTCTGTGATCGAATTTATTATGAATGAATGTCGATTTAGCTACACCGTTGTTAATTTCAATTCAGTTGTATATTTCACTGTGCGATGTGATCTTACTTTATTTATTATGGATATGTCATGTCATTGTTATGATTTTATGAAATCTAACGGGTATTCTATTTTCTTGTGATTGAAGAAAATGGCACCAAAAAGAACCACCAGATCAACACCAGCCACAACAATCACCCCCACTACTTCTATGACTCATGAGCAACTTAAGAGACTAATCGACGAAGGAGTTGCTGATACATTGACAACACGTGACGCTGACAGAAGCCAAAATGGCGAAGACAGTCATGATTCAGGCAAGAGTGCAAGGAGGCAAGCTCCTCCTGCCCATAAGTGCACTTACCCATACTTCATGAAATGCAAACCCCTATACTTTAAGGGTACTGAAGGGGTTGTCGAGTTGACCCAGTGGTTTGAAAGAATGGAAACTATGTTCCGCATAAGCAACTGCTCTGTGGAAAATCAAATCAAGTTTTCCACTTGTACTCTTCTTAGAAGTGCTCTAACGTGGTAAAACTCCCACGTTAAGACTGTTGGTCACGATGTTGCTTATGCAATGACTTGGACAAGCCTAAAAAAGAAGATGATCGACAAGTACTTCCCAAGGGGCGAGATTAAGAAACTTAAGGGTAAGATGTGGAAGTTGAAGGTTAAAGGTACTGACGTGGTAGGCTATAACTAACGTTTTCAGGAACTGGCATTGATGTGTGCTAGGATGTTTCCTGAATAGTCAGACAAGATTAAGAAATATGTCAGTGGTTTGCCCGACATGATTCATGGAAGTGTAATGGCATCTAAGCCAAAAACCATGCATGATGTAATTGAATTTGCAACTGAGCTGATGGACAAGAAGATTTGCACTTTTGCTGAACGACAGAGTAAGAACAAAAGAAAGCAAGATGATAACCAACAACAACAACAGAACAAGAGGCAGAACACTGGCAGGGCTTATGTTGCAGGGTCTGGTGAGAATAAACCTTACGGAGGATCTAAACCTCTATGCTCAAAATGCAACTATCACCATGACAGTCAATGTGCTCCAAAATGCCAACACTGCTAACAACCAAAAGGGCACCAGGGCAGGTCAGAAACCTACTTGCTATGAATGTGGAGCCCAGGACATTTCAAGAGGGATTGTCCAAAGCTAAAAAATAATAACCGTGGTAACCAAGGTGGAAATGGCAATGCTCTAGCAAAAGTGTATGCGGTAGGCCGTGCAGGGACAAACCCAGACTCAAACGTCGTTACGGGCACGTTCCTTCTACACAACCGCTATGCTTCTATCTTATTTGATACTGGTGCTGATAAAATCTTTGTGTCTACTGCATTTAGCTCCCAAATTGATATCACGCCATCTAACTTAGATCATTATTATGATGTTGAACTAGCTGAAGGGAGAATAATTGGGTTAAACGCTATCATTCAGGTTTGTTCATTAAATTTCTTAAATCACCCATTCAACATAGACTTAATGCCCGTAGAACTTGGTAGTTTCGACGTCATAATTGGTATGGATTGGTTGGCGAAGTACCAAGTTGTCATTGTTTGTGCTGAGAAAATCGTTCGCATTCCCTGGGGAAATGAAACGTTAATTGTTCGTGGAGACGGAAGCGACCGAGGAAACGAGAATCGTTTGAACATCATCTCGTGCACTAAAACACAAAAGTACATGCTAAAAGGATGTCACGTCTTTTTGGCACATGTTACTACAAAGGAGACTGAAGACAAGTCGGAGAAGAAGCGACTTGAGGACGTACCGATCGTTTAAAATTTTCCTGAAGACTTGACGGGTCTTCCACCGACTCGACAAGTGGAATTTTAGATCGATTTGATACCTGATGATGCACCTGTAGCATGAGCAGCTTATCGATTAGCTCCATCTGAAATGAAGGAATTGTGAGACCAACTCCAATCATAAGACCCAGTTCCTCACTTTGGGGAACTCCGATCTTGTTTGTCAAAAAGAAGGATGGATCGTTTCGAATGTGCATCGACTACCGAGAGCTGAACAAGCTAACGGTGAAAAATCGTTATCCACTCCTAAGGATCGACGATTTATTTGATCAACTACAAGGATTTAGTGTTTATTATAAGATAGACTTGCGATCAGGTTATCACCGGCTTTGAGTACGTGAAGAATATATTCTAAAGACGGCATTCAGAACTTGATATGGTCATTACGAGTTCCAAGTTATGCCATTTGGCTTGATGAACGCACTGACGGTATTTATGGATCTCATGAACCGGGTGTGCCAGCCATACTTTGATAAGTTTTTGATTGTCTTTATTGACGATATCCTTATCTATTCAAAGAATAAGAAGGAACATGAAGAACATCTTAAGACAATCTCAGAGTTGCTTAAGAAAGAGGAATTGTATGCTAAGTTCTCTAAATATGAATTTTGGATTTCCAAGGTATAATTTCTCGGCCACGTGATTGATAGTCAAGGCATTCACGTGGATCCCGCCAAGATCGAATCCATAAAAGATTGGGCATCTCCTAAAACACCAACGAAGATTCTGTAATTTTTAGGTCTTGCTAGGTATTACTGAAGATTCATTGAGATTCCTCAAATCCAACCAACAAAAGCCCAATTATACCAAACTAGTAACTTGGTCCAATTATAAAAACAGACCTAAATGATTTTTTTACGAAATAAACGCAAGTAAAAAAACGAGTACAAATGTTTACAAGAAATAAGCTTTTTCCTAATGACAAGCTAATTTAAACTACAATACTTAATAAACTATGGAGAAAATTAGCTCGCACGAATAAGCTAACATACAGAAGTAAGCCACGAAATCATTTAAACGAATCAATCTAAAAGCATGAGTTTCTAGCAAATCGAAAACGAGACTTAATCGATAAAACACAAATCTCTATAAAACGAGATGTAAACCTTAAACTGACTAAATAAGCAAACAAGAATAAGCGAGATGAGTACCTAATAAGCTCTACAACGAAATTAGCAAGAAACACGACAATAAGCTAAAGTAAAATAAGCTAAAAACGAGATCTACAACTAAGATTACTAAATAAGCCTATTTGTTAATGAAATAAGCACTCCATCATTTCAATAAACAAACGAAAAGAAAAAAAAACAGCAACAAGGAGTTTGCATTAGCTAGAAGCATATAAATGTCTCAAATGACTAAACGAATAAGCAAATAAGCTTGCAAAAATTCGAACTAGCAACTTAAGCTCACTCTAAACCAAATAAGCTGTATAGAAGCTTATTTTGACAGAAAATAAGAGCTTCTCCTAAAACAAAAATGAAACAATCACAACAATAAGCTATTTTCGAGCTTATTGTAGCTTATCATTTGAAAAGTGCTTTAAAAACAAATGAAAATGAACCGAATAAGCTTTGATGGCTTATAAGAGTCATTTTCTTAGTATTTAAGAACTTTTGAGAATAATAAGCTGTGACACCAAGCACGAAAAATCAGCTTATTGAGTAAGCTAATCAAAAAGGAAATAGAAACGAATGATTTTAAGCAAAAGATAATCCAAACGATATCTATAATCAACTTTAAACTAAATTTATTACATCATACTACTAAGCTTGTGAAATAAGCCTGATACAATAAGCCAGAAAAACGAAATAAGCTATAACTAAACTAAAATAAGCTAAAATTTCAAAAGAGAAAACAAAAAAAAACTAATTCCTAGATGGTGAAAAGTGAGGGGTGGCGTGTTGATTAAATAGGGTAAGAGGGGGTAGAGTTGTAAATTGCAACCAATCATTAGTATATAAATTGGCCAATCATTGGCTTTGTTTTGTGCTCCCTCGAATTGCAGGGTGCAACAAGGATGATCCAACCGTTGAGTTGATGCCACGTGTCCTTTTGGAATTGCTTCATTTGCACGCTTAACTTTCGTCCATCTGATCATTTTCAATAAATTTGAAATGGATTTTGAGAGATGATTCTTCTCCGCCACGTGGCCATTTATCATTTGCTTTCTCTAATTGTAGTGCGCATGTACGTGTTTTCTTTGATTTAATTAAGTTGTCACGTGAGGTTCAATTTTGCAAATTTCACTCGATGAATTATAAGTGGCAATTTTAATTTAATAATTAATGGGCCGGGTATAATATATTTTAGGCTTGGGCTGTTATTTGCGTTAAATAAGTATGGGTCGGTTCGACCCATATAAATGGTGTCGGGTTGCCCTAATAAAAGATGAAGGCACCGTTGGACTCGTTTTCTCGTGCTCTTTCCAATGGCATGCTCGGGAACTTTTCACGACTTTGTCTTAGTTTTGAATAATAGGCACTCTTGATTGCGACGAATCCGTAAATACCCGTTTTTGCTTCGTTTTCAATCGTTTTTACCTGCAAGACATAAAAAAATACCAAACAAACATATTTGCAATATAATAAAGCATATTTTAGCATTTTTAGTCCGATTAATAGTGTTTTTCGGGTTATAAAAGATGTGTATTTTAGCGAACATCAAATTCCCCCACACTAAGCCATTGCTGGTCCCACACGCAATGTAAATAAAACAAACCCGGAAATAATAATTTTATCCCCTTTTAACATATGACCCCCTCACAATCAAACAAGAACAGAAAAGGTCCATTAAAGGGTTCAAAAATCATTTAATTTCGCAAGCACCCCCGTTTTACCCATTTTTTTGAATGTTTTTTTTTATGATTTTCATAATTTACAACTTACAACTTATTCATGTGTGACATAATGTAATGCTTTCATTATTCATTGATAACTTTTAGGATCACGGAACAAAAAACACAAAAAGTGTCCAAATGGATAAATTCATCGTCCCTGACTTTCACTTCTCCAAGCCAAGCTTAAAAACAAGATCATTGTAAATTACAAGTTATGATGCTAACACTACTCATAAAAGCTAATTGTGTACTTACTTTTCCTCCCTTATTCCTAATTTCCTCTAAGGATTTTATTATTATTATTGGTGACAAATAAATTATGTCCTTATTAATAAAGTAAACCCGGTTTAGACTATTAATAGTTTGAAATCCTTTCCTAAAGAGACGATATGGTGAGAATAAGGTCCACATTAAGGTTCTAATTTCGCATGATTTAGGGGTTATCCTTTTTATTTCATCCGAAACAACTCAACTACGAGTCCAGAGACGGAGGCTTTATTTAGATAACCCCGGAGTCGAAATTTGGCTTTATTCCTGTTATTATTGCAACATTATTAAACCTTGGTCCTTTAGAAGGCTGCAACATCGGTTGTGAGCTGGCAAGATGCAGCAAACATATTTTGACCTCGGTAATTTCCTCGACCTTTTAGAAGACTGCAACATCGGTTGTGAGCCGGCAAGATGCAATAAACTTTTATCAGCCCACAGTTTTATTATTATTATTACCTCCACCCTTTAAACGACTGTCACATCGGTATGCGAGCCGACCATGATCCAGAAGTCTTATTTCGGCTTCGGTTTATTACATAATAATTATTATTATTATAGCTAAATTTCAAGTCCTGTGGTCTTTTAACAACTGCCACATCGGTATGCGAGCCGACCATGGTCCAGGAGTCTATTTCCCCACAACACTGACAAAACCTCGATGTGTACCTTACTTTCACCAGAAGGAATCTCTACGAAGTGATTAAAACTAAGAATCGCAAAAACCTAAAGCAACTTTATTTTATTCAACAATTATATAAAGTTTAGTAAGCTGGTGGGAGCAAAAAGCCACAATTAACCTTTATGAGCCTTAAAGAAATCCAACTATTCTATGTTTAACATCAAAACTTATACTCTACTCTACCATCTCTTATTCTTCAAAATTTAAAATTTCTAATAAAGAAACTCGTGAATACTTAGCCTAACGAATTAAGATCAGCACTTTAACAAGTTACATAGACTGACAACAATCTCAACTCTAATAAATCGATCTTCACATATTTAAAATCAATTATGGGAGCTTGCAAAGTCTTGGCTTTTTCAAGCTAGACTCGCTTTTTATAGCTCCTTGTATAAAAGATTAGCAAAAATCAATCTATATAAAGTTAAGGAGAAAGCTAAGATATAAAATCGGTCGGGTCAAAATTTACTTTTCGTTCTCACCAACGAAAAGCCTACATTCGTGTCAAAACACTTATTATTATTATTATTATTATTTTATCCAACTGACTATTTATATCTTTCAACATTTTTCTACACATAATTTTATTATTATTATTATTTATTTTATTTTATTTATTTTATTTTTTTTAGATATGAACAATAAACTAGATATTAAGATTTAAAAATTTAAAATTTTGGCCAAAATGGGGTTGCGGGGGCGACCGGGAGGGAGAGGGGGGGATTGGTGGGGGGGGTCGGTTTGGGGGGAGGGCGGGGCAGAGAGACACAACAACGGCACAGGTAAGATCACATTCGATAGAAATCCCCCCACACTTAGAACTAAACATTGTCCTCAATGTTCAAAAATGTCGGTTTTACCCCCACACTTAGGAATGAAAAGGCAAATGCAAAAAATTCTAAGTGTGAAAGGGGAAACACAATATATATATATGATCAGGATTGAGGATTCCAAAATAAAGTAGAAGATCGAAGACCGGATGATTGGAGGATTGAAAACAAGCACGGGTCTTCATGATCTTGAGAAATCTTGCAAAAACGAAACCACATACCATAGAAAGAAACACGCCCCCACACTTGGACTATAAAATCACACACTCACTTATTATCAAAAAATAGAAGAAAAGAGACAGGGTGCCTCCCGAGAAGCGCTTGTTTTTTGTGAGTCTCTAGCTTGACTCTCCTCGAATTCCTTTGTCCTTGTGGCAGAAACGAGAATGAAAAAAAGACTATCGGATTTCAGATGCATGGCTTAAGAGAAGAAAAAATAAAGCGGAGATTGCCAGGGTCAAAAATATATCCTCACTCCCGGAGCGAGAGAAGAAAAGAAGAATCCACCGAATAAGTAAGATAAGGAAGAAATATTCGGATAACAAATGTAATGGGAAAATAATGGCGATCCTCACAGGTTAACTTCACAAATGTTGGAGAAAAACTTTTCTCATAAATCCCGGGGTCAAAAACTTTGTCCTCGGTCATCAAATCATCAATTAGAGCATCGTACAAAATCTTCTTCCAGTTATTTTCTTTTGATTCCAGATCAAATAAATCATCATTCTCTTCGAAAGGTGGTTCATCGGTGAACCCCTCGAGAATGAAACAAATTGCATTATAGACGGATTCATTGATGAAGTAAAAGCTTTAATGTCGTCTCTAGGAGTGAAAAACCCATGCTCATAGAATCTGGAAGAGGCGCGTGACTAGGAAAGTCGACTCATCAAGGTTGGAATCATAAGAATCCTCGCACTCGATGTCCTCTAACACCTCATCAAAAAGAGGATTTACGTCACTAGAGATATATTCGTCGTCAAATTCGAGAGGGTTCGAATAAATTTTAACATCTTCCGGAACGTCCTCATCGGATAGTGACTCGTCATCACTAGATGTAAATTCGTCATTTGAATCAAAAAGAGGGTTAGAGAAAGTCATGGATATTTCCTCAAAAATGGGAGAGAAATCATCACTCGAAGGTAAAATGCTCTCACTATCACTACCGGATGTATCCTCGGACTCTCTTAGGATTGGAATAAGATCCTCAACACTGGACTTTATGAATTCGTATAACACCCTGTGTTTTCAAGTCATTGACAACATCGATAAATCCACAATGTACCTTTTGTATTGTACGCATTTGCTTTAAATCGTAAACGTTAAGCTAAATCGCGTAAGCTAAAAATTAGCGCTTCAATGTAAACGGGCTTCATAACAATTATATGTTTACATTCAAGAAGGTTAAAGTAATTATTTGAGAATAATTATTAACTTTGTTTATTTATTTTTATTCGGATACGTAAAGTGTTTTACATTTCGCGATTAAATTGCGTTTTGGCGCACTCCGGAACACCAAAAATTTTCCTAGCTTCAAACAAATACCAATTTATACACAATATATAAAAGATTACTCAACAAATCACATATATCTTATTTATAGCCGAAATTATGGCAATTGGTACAAAGATATAAGAAAAATTCACACTTTGGTCAATGGTACAACACTTGACTCATTAAAACCTAGCTAAACTTGTCTCTTTGACTAATAACATGTAAACAAGGACCCCTAAAACCCTCCTCGTGTTTTCTTGACCAACTATTAATGAAATTGAACAAGACTTCTCATATAAGATATAAGTAACTAGCTAAGACTTCACTTCCTATACAAACACTTAGTAAAATTTTCACAAAACCTCTCCCTTGCTCTCTACCATCTCATGGCAAGAAACAAAGACCCAACACAATCCATACAAAATTTTATACAACCTTTACACTCCTATACAATTATTCTAAGATATTCTAGGGTTGGGTTTTCCAACCATTGAATCACCATTTACAAGTAATAATCAAGAAAAGGAAAGCTAGGGTTTTTATTAAGAAAACAAGGGTTTTCTTTGTGCAAGCTTGGATTCTAGGGCTAAACAAGGGTTTAGCATTTGTTTATCATCATCATCATACATCCTAAGGTCTACTAGAACTCTTTATATTCTTGTAAATTTTCATTGATATGCATATGTTATATCTATTTTAGTTAAATCACCATTTAAGTTTTTATTCATGAAAATGAAGTTTTCACTAGTAATGATCATTTTGTATACTTATATACATGTGATGTTATTACTTATATCATACTAAAAAGGATGAGAAACTATTGTATCAAGTTATTTTGGTGTAAAAATAATTATGGGTTAATTAGGATTTTTATGGTTTCTTAATATGTTTCAAGTTAAAGAAATACATATGACTAGTTAAGGTTAATTATGGACTTATGTTAATGTTGTATGATTATTAATATAAGAATATAAATGATGAGAAGACTTGTACACACATGGTTTTTATGTAAAATAACTATATATAAAAAACTAGTGATTTATGATTAATTATAAAATGTTAATGAATTTATTATGTTAAAATAAAGAAACTTGTAAGTTGGGACAAAAGGACCTTGATGGACCATGGACATAATAAACATATGGATATATGACATAATTAAAATATAAGCTAATTGGGACTTTTGGTGAAATACAAAATGATAAATAAAGGAAACAAAGGTTGAAAATGGACTTATCAAACAAACACCAACATTCTGTCCAAAATTTTGTATAAAACATACTTATAATATGTTTTTATAAGATAATACATTTCACGACGATTCCGAAAAGGTAAAAAAAAACTTGTCAAAAGGATTAATAACGAAAAGTTACGTTAAAACAAGTTATACAAAAAAACTGATAAAATAAACGAACTTATAAAAGAATTTTTATAAAACAATTTATAAAAATTACATGAAACAGCAAGTTTGGTATTTTTCATAGATTACACATGTTTTTAGGATTCTAAAATGATAAGAATCGAAAATTTTCAATTAATAACGAACGAGTTATGAATTCGCATTTTTACGACAATTATACTTTTATAAACTACTTTTTATAAAAGTTACTGTTCATGACTGAAATATTTATTTTTGATAAACTCATTATATAAGTAGGACTTTCAATTACGAGAACGTGCTCGAAAGAATCACTAAAAACGGAGCTATAACGAATAAAATACGACATTTACGGGTTTTACGACAACAAATACGATTTAAATAAAACTTACGTCTGATGTGAACAGTAAAAGTTACTGTTCACCAGAGGTAAAAATCGGAAAATAGTCAATTATGATAACTCATCTTATTCGGGAAGATGGGCATAAGAAACGCAAGAAACAGATTAGAACGTGAAAGTTATTACGATTTTACCAAAAGTATGTTTATAAACGTTTTAATTTTATAAACATGTTTTCACTTAAACATATAGATGGTGATTAGCTATATAGACATATGCATGGTAGGAGTACTTAATGTAATTAGTACTTATACGACCTTAATTTAAGCCCCCACACTTAGGCTATAAAATCACACACTCACTTATTAATCAAGAAAATAGAAAGAAGAAAAGACACGGGTTGCCTCCCGAGAAGCGCTTGTTTTTGTACGAGTCTTGAGCCTGACTCGATCCCCCATACTTGATTTAGGTCAAGGGGGATAAAAATGGAGAAACGGAACATCCAAGTGAGGAATGTTCCCTCCAGAAATCATCATCGGGCTCTTAGAAAAATTAGAAATGATTTCGCCCCAATGAGATAAGAGAGGAGAAATGAGAATACCAGGATTAAACACTTTGTCCTCGTTTTCGGACAAAAACGGAAGCAAAAGGTCAAACACTGGGGTAAAAGATTAGGCATAAGAACATCGTGTTCAGAAATGTCACCCACCACTTTGTTAGTAACAACACCCGTATCAGGCTTAAAATCAAAGCAAATCTTAACATCCGGTGGTTCCGGAGGAGGACAAGGAGATGACGGATCATTAAAATGATCAAGGTTAGATGACTCATTTTCGGGATGGGGAGGGGAATCATTGCTAAGCAATTCTTCAAGAAAATGAATATCCCCTTCTGAGTCATAATCATCATCCTCGATGCCCGGTGGCATCGAGTCATCTGTAGCAAGAAATAAGTCGATCTCCTCCATATGAGAGTCACTATCCTCAACGAGGATAAGAGATGGAGAGAGAGACTCAAGAATCGTATCAGCAATTTCCCAATTAAGTTTTTCCGGCGGTCGTGGAGATGAATTATCATATAACAAATTCTCAACAAGACGAATTTCTTCCTCAAGATCAAAGTCGGCTTTCTCAATTCCCGGTGGAATTAGATCGATTTGAGCGAGTTCACCTGAGAACTCCTCGAGAAGATAATCAAACTTAGGTGAAGAATCAATTAAAATATCACGGTTAAGCAAAGATTCGATAAGATTTAAATCGGCATTGAAATAATGCGGATCAATCTTTGGAGAAATGATTTCTTCATCATCAAAAAGAGGGTTCGAATAAATTTTGAAATTTTCCATTGGAACGTCCTCATCAGAAAGTGACTCGTCATCACTAGAGGTGAAATCGTCGTTTGAATCAAAGAGAGGATTCGAGAAAGTTGTAAAAGTCGGAGAAGTTTCATCACACTCGGGCACATCACACTCAATTTCATTATCGGAAAAATCCTCGGACTCACTTGGGATTGGGACAAGGTTCTCAACACTAGACTTTATTAATTTGTCTGATTCCTTTTCAAGAATAGTGTCAAGATGCTCGTCCCCCATTATGAGAGTCCTCGGGCTCTCTAGTCGGTAAGACGGGAGCGGAAGATGTGATAACAATAGACGAAGAATATCGAGCAATAATATCTCAAAGGAATAGAATCATCCTCGTCGTCATCATAATTACAAAAAGATTTAATACGTTGTGAAGCAACAAGATACTTTTCTACCATTAAAACGCGCTCCTTTTTTCTGCATCTCGATGTCCAAACCATTATAATCTTGCAAGAGTTGTTTAATTTTAATCTCAAAATCTCTTTCATATTCATCATCAATCTTCTCACCTCGACATCTTTTATAACTCAAATCATTCGTGATATCTTTAATTTCGTCATCAATCAACCGCTTCTCACTCATTATTTCTTCTATACTCATGTCTTTCTTTTTAAAACTCTCCTCATTATTAATCCTCTCGATTTCAAGAAGTCGAACGGTAGAAAATAGCGGGGGTTGAATTTGGTCAAGACGGAAAGAATCACTATATGTGTTAGGTTTATAGTAAGTTTGATTAATCGGTTGACATTGAAAAGTTTCACGAGGACCCCCACCGTTTTTACTGCAAAGATATTGTTGAGAAAAACTCAGTGAATTTTGTGGATAATAATTATCACTAAAGTTTTGAGTGTAGCACGGTTCTGGTGGACAATCATAGCCATAATGAGAATTGTTTCCACATAACTCGCACAAGTATGTCCTCGTACTGGGGTTATGGAGTGTAGTCGGAAAAATTTTGATCATTATGAAATAATTCGAATTTGAATCATAAGCGAATGAATTTTCATTTCTCGATGCGCAAAACGAACAAAATCCACCTTTTAACGGGCCTTCACAACCACAACAAGTGACTGGCTTTCCATTGCCATAAGTGCAATTTAAACAAGTTCCATCTAGAAGATTAACACCACACTGTTGGCACGTACATATATAACAATAGAAGTCATCACATGGTTGTCCACACCCCCCACATCCCCCCCCAGCTCGCGTTGGTTGAATGACATCATAAGAATTAAACAATATAGAGGATAAGAAGAAAGAATTAAACGGATAAAGGTAAAGAAGAATATTTTTAAGATTTTGAAATTAATACATATGAACAAAAAGAATTTTTTATAAAGATAATATTAATAAAAATATTTTTGGTATTTTTAATATTTATAAAAGAAAAGGAAAAATAAAATAAGAAGAAAAATATTTTTGGATTTTTATATTTTTTATAAGAACGAAAATAAACTTTCCGAAGAAAGGATCTTCAAGGCTCGAACACAAACAATCCCGTAAAAATCGCTACACCTCTCCCCGGCAGCGGCGCCATTTTGATGTTTGTCGTTTTTAGACAATAACAAATAAACCCTCCGATATATAATATATATATTTATATAAAATACATATACGAATACGCAAGCTAAGTATCATACAAATTATTCTTAGGAAATAATAAAAAGTAATCAACACGGGTATCGTTCTCCTCGGCGAGAGGTGAATGGAAATCTACGTTCAAGTTGTAAATCGAGCTTGATTGTCATTCAAGTTTTTGGTTTTGGTTTTAAACTGTTTTAATACTAAAAATTAAACTATTATTAATTCTAAGATTTAAAACTACAAGATTAAACTAAAATTGATCTAAAAAAATATAAATGACAAATATGCTTAAAAAGATATAAATGACTAATATGCTTGCTAAGTGATGTGAAAAGTTCATCAAGTGTGAATTAAGGTTTATTAACGAATTAATGTCCTTAGAAAAGAATTTTATCTCACAATGTTGGCTTATTTTGAAAACGATCTCTTAAAAAGAAGATAATTACTAGATGTCTAATTTGACTACTTCTCCGGCTTTTGCCCTTTGAAAATTCAAACTATAAATCTAAATAATCAAAAACCCTTTTTCAAATCCACACTTAATTCCCAAATCACTAAATCACTTAACAAGCACTAATTAAACTACTCGCTACTTATAATGATCAAATTAGCAAAGAAAAACATTTTTAAACTAACCTATTAAATTGAAAGAGGATAGAAAATGGAACCGAATCGAAGAGACGCAATTAAACGAATAACACCCGATTTATTTAGCTAAAATAAATAATCAAATTCGGTCTAGCTAAATAAACCCTTAAGCTCCACGCCTCGTGAGTTGACCGGTACTGAAATCACAACACAAACTAACTGTTAACATTTATAATAATAAGACATTTGCAATTTGCAATTTTGTACAACAATCGAATACGAAATCCAAATCCAACCAACAAAAGCCCAATTATACCAAACTAGTAACCTAGTCCAATTATCAAAACAGACCCAAATGAATTTTTTTTACGAAACAAACGCAAGTAAAAAAAACGAGTACACATGTTTACAAGAAATAAGCTTTTTCCTAATGACAAGCTAATTTAAACTACAATACTTAATAAACTATGGAGAAAATTAACTCGCACGAATAAGCTAACATACAAAAGTAAGCCACGAAATCATTTAAACGAATCAATCTAAAAGCATGAGTTTCTAGCAAATCGAAAACGAGACTTAATCGATAAAACACAAATCTCTATAAAACGAGATGTAAACCTTAGACTAACTAAATAAGCAAACAAGAATAAGAGAGATGAGTACCTAATAAGCTCTATAATGAAATTAGCAAGAAATACGACAATAAGCTAAAGTAAAATAAGCTAAAAATGAGATCTACAACTAAGATTATTAAATAAGCCTATTCGTTAATGAAATAAGCACTCCATCATTTCAAAAAACAAACGAAAAAAAAACAACAACAAGGAGTTTGCATTAGCTAGAAGCATATAAATGTCTCAAATGACTAAACGAATAAGCAAATAAGCTTGCAAAAATTCAAACTAGCAACTTAAGCTCACTCTAAACCAAATAAGCTGTATAGAAGCTTATTTTGACAGAAAATAAGAGCTTCTCCTAAAACAAAAATGAAACAATCACAACAATAAGCTATTTTTGAGCTTATTGTAGCTTATCATTTGAAAAGTGCTTTAAAAACAAATGAAAATGAATCGAATAAGCTTTGATGGCTTATAAGAGTCATTTTCTTAGTATTTAAGAACTTTTGAGAATAATAAGCTGTGAGACTAAGCACGAAAAATCAGCTTATTGAGTAAGCTAATAAAAAAGGAAATAGAAACGAATGATTTTAAGCAAAAGATAATCCAAACGAGATCTATAATCAACTTTAAACCAAATTTATTACATCATACTACTAAGCTTGTGAAATAAGCCTGATACAATAAGCCAGAAAAACGAAATAAGCTATAACTAAACTAAAATAAGCTAAAAATTCTAAAGAGAAAACTAAAAAAACTAATTCCTAGATGGTGAAAAGTGAGGGGTGGCGTGTTGATTAAATAGGGTGAGAGGGGGTAGAGTTGTAAATTGCACCCAATCATTAGTATATAAATTGGCCAATCATTGGCTTTGTTTTGTGCTCCCTCGGATTGCAGGCTGCAGCAGGGATGATCCAGCCGTTGAGTTGATGCCACGTGTCCTTTTGGAATTGCTTCATTTGCACGCTTAACTTTCGTCCATCTGATCATTTTCAATAAATTTGAAATGGATTTTGAGAGATGATTCTTCTCCGCCACGTGGCCATTTATCATTTGCTTTCCCAAATTGTAGTGCGCATGCACGTGTTTTCTTTGATTTAATTAAGTTGTCACGTGAGGTTCAATTTTGCAAATTTCACTCGATGAATTATAAGTGGCAATTTTAATTTAACAATTAATGGGTCGGGTATAATATATTTTAGGCTTGGGCTGTTATTTGCGTTAAATAAGTATGGGTCGGTCCGACCCATATAAATGGTGTCGGGTCGACCTAATAAAAGATGCAGGCACCGTTGGACTAGTTTTCTCGTGCTCTTTCCAATGGCATGCTCGGGAACTTTTCACAACCTGCAAGACATAAAAAATACCAAACAAACATATTTGCAATATAATAAACCTTATTTTAGCATTTTTAGTCTGATTAATAGTGTTTTCCGAGTTATAAAAGATGTGTATTTTAGCGAACATCATACATCTCATGAGGATTCCAAATATGAAAGGAACATGAAAATTCGATTTATAACAAAGAAGATACGCCATTTGTAAGTTATACGATAATAAACGCTTTTATAAAAGAAATTATATAAAAACTATTACTAATCACATCTGATATAAATTGTTGGTTATTTTTCATAGAAAGTATGTAATTTTAGGATTCTAAAACATTAAGAATCATAATTTTTGGATCAATAACGAAGGAGTTATAAATTTTGCAAGTTTACAATAATAAATACTTTTATAAGAATTATTTTATAAAAGTTACTGTTAACATCAGGCATTTAATTTTTGGAAAATGTTTAATTAAATAGAACTTTTAATTATGAAGACGTGCTCGAAAGAATCACTAAAATCGGAGTTAAAACGAATAAGATATGACATTTACGAGTTTACGGTAATTAAATTTATAAAAGTGTATGAACAGTAAAAAGTACTGTTCACTAGAGGACTTAAAATATGAAAAATGTAATATTTTGATACATCGTCTTAATACGAAAGCGTAGACATAATAAACGTACGAAACGGACTTAAAAAGATAAAGTTACGCCATTCTTACTACTGTAATATTTATAAACATTTTAACTTTATAAATATGATTTCACAAATACAATTAGATGGTGATATAGCTATATAGAATTATATACGGTATTAGTTATTCAAAGTACATAGTACTCATATGATCTATAATTAATTAGGTTGCATTCGGGCGTATTTGTGATGCATTTTCACACATTTGATTTACATTGTTAACTCATCCACTCGAGGTGAGTTCATAGCCCCACGTTTTATATTTATAATGATTTACAAGTTTTGGGGTGAGAAATATATGCATGTTTTACAATAGGACGCAAGTGGACATTTTATATTACGATTACGTGTTTACCTAAGTAGCGATTACCCTCTGAGCCCATTATCATGAACTGTCAATTACTTGTTGTGAGCGCGAATGTTATAAATAGATCTATTTAGGATTGACATCCTTGTTCGGGTAAGTCATGCTCACTCTGCCGGTAAGCTGGATAACGAATGTATACCATGTCGGATTTAGGATGTTGCGGGTTAGAACATCATTACGGGCAATGTTGGCAATTTATATTGCAATTCATACATGTCGAGCTTTAGTGTCATGAGCTTAGGGAAACGTAATTACATTTTATGATGTTTACATCTGTTACATTATCATAGGGAAATCTTGCGGTCCAACATTATACATTTTACAAACCTATGAATTCACCAACATTATTGTTGATGTTTTAAGCAATGTTTTCTTAGGAGATTAAGGAGGTACAAGGCAAGGGATACATTAGTGGTCGTTATTTTGGAAGTTATATGCATAAAAGATTTGGTTGCATTACATTTTAGGGATATATATGTTATGGACTAAAATCTTTGTATTTTGAACAATGAACAAGTGAAGTTTTGGACTTATGTAACAACAATAACAACTTTCGTTAAATCCAATGTATCCAGTTTTAAACGAATTTTAATTTGTTCGTTCTTATAGATATTTGGTGCTATTGTCTATGAGGTACACCCCAGCCTATATTCCGCTGCGACCAATTTTGGGGGAGGTTACAGAATTGGTATCAACGAGCCAAGGTTATAGTGAACCAGGTCTAATTGTTTTTGCTTAGACTATAACCGTTTTCAAAACATTGCATTCATACAAAGGATTTTACGCGACATACCATTCCACATAGTTATTGCATTTAGTTGGTTAGTCTAGATGCATTCATGTAATGATATTACAATGCTTATAAATTATATGTATATTACTATAAGAGTTTATAATTAATACTTATATAAGCTTACTTTTGCTTTTCCAATTTTGTTTCATGTCGATTCAGTGATTCTCACAGTCGCACTTAACACGGAAGGTATCTAGTCCGTTTCGAGGATCTATCAGGACACTAGGATCTCCAATTGATTTGTGGGAGACCGTAGTCGAGGGACTGCCCATGATGTAGAGGGTACTTATGTGGAGGCCGCTCTTTAGGCCCCACCATCTCCTGATTATGTGCCGGGTCCTGAGCACCCACCTTTAACTGTCTATGTACCATATGTACCAGAGCCAGTATACCCATCGTTTATGCCACCAGAGGATGAGGTGTTTCCTGCAAAGGAGCAGCCACTGCCTGCTGCTGTCTCACCTACTACCAACTCACCAGGATACATTGCAGACTCTGATCTAGAGGAGGCTGGGGAGGATCCTGAGGAGGACCGCTGATTATCCTGTCGATGGAGGAGATGATGATGATGATGATGATGAGTCATCCGATGATGATGAGGATGATGATGATGATGATGTTGAGGAGGACAAGGATGAGGAGGAGGAGGAGCACCCAGCTCCGGCCGACTCTGTCCCACTACCTATACACCGTGTTATGGCTAGGATGTCTGTCAGAGCTCAGACACCCATATCACTTCCTTCAGATACAAAGGTTGCCAGACTTCTTGCCATACCTACTCCACCACCATCACCACTCTCTCCATTGTTATCACCACTACCCCAAATACTATCACCACTACCCTAGATACTATCACCACCATTACCTGTATCACCTCCACCACTACCTGCTAGTCCTACTTATGCTTTGGGATATAGAGCTGCAATGATCCGATTGAGAGCCACGTCACCATTTACTTCCCATCCACTACCACTACCATCACCTATAGTACTTCCACATACCAGGTCATCTGTGGCTATAATAAGAGCTGCTGCACCATCCACCTACATCTTAGCATCTCGATCAGAGACACTACTATCAGGGATACCACCACTTCTAACTATACCATTACCTACTCCATCACCACCTTTGCTTCTTCCCTCTACTGACTGTAGAGCAGGTGTTTTTGAGGTTACATTACCGCCTCGAAAGAGGTTGTATATTGCTCTAGGTCTGAGATTTGAGGTCGGTGAGAGTTCATCTGATACCCAATGTAGTCCTACCTGGAGATCTTAGGAGAGATTATGGTTTTGCTGCCACTTTGGATGATGAGATTAGGCGATACTTTGAGAGAGAGGTGGGTTATGGGATTACAGATACTTGGGATGGGATGGTTGAGGACATGCATGGGACACCAGCTGCGACTGATGTAGCAGGACTGAGTCAGCGGATGACAGATTTTGTCACCACTGTTAGGCGGGACACAGATGAGATTTATGGGAGACTGGACGATGTATAGGATGACAGATTATTGATGAGCGGTCAGCTCAACATTCTGCGTAGAGATAGACGCGCCCATGCTTGCACTGCTAGACTGATGGAGACTGAGGCCAGACTTTCTCGTGAGGCTTGGGTATAGTCGATGGATGCTAGTGATACAGCTCGTTCTAAGGTGAGAGCACTACGGACTACAGTGCTAGCACATCAGGCTGAGATTTCAGGGTTGCGGATAGCAGACCGCACCGGACAGGCACAGCTTGTGGAGACACTAATACTGATGAGGACACTGCAGACACAGGTGATAGCACTCTAGAGTCAGCAGGGACCCGCTAGCGGTCTAGCACAGCCGAGATACCAGAGGAGGCTGGTAGTAGTTCGTAGATCTGGTTATGTTGTAGCTATGTTATATATCCTATTAAGTATTACGGGGTAACTCCCGGCTAGTAAGGCTTTAGTTTGTTTATATTTCATCTTGTAACCTAATAGAAGTGATCATTTTGTAACCGAATCAGGTCATGTATGTTTCCAGATTATATATGGAATGGATGTATTATGTCATGTCTGTGATCGAATTTATTATGAATGAATGTCGATTTAGCTACACTGTTGTTAATTTCAATTCAGTTATATATCTCACTGTGTGATGTGATCTCACTTTATTTATTATGGATATGTCATGTCATTGTTACGATTTTATGAAATCTAACGGGTATTCTATTTTCTTGTGATTGAAGAAAATGGAACAAAAAAGAACCACCAGATCAACACCAGCTACAACAACTACCCCTACTACTTCTGTGACTGATGAGCAACTTAAGAGACTAATCGACGAAGGCGTTACTGATGCATTGGCAACACGTGACGCTGACAAAAGCCGAAATAGCAAAGACGGTCATGATTCAGGCACGGGTGTAAGGAGGCAAGCTCCTCCTGCTCGTGAGTGCACTTATCCAGACTTCATGAAATGCATACCCCTATACTTTATGGGTACAAAAGGGGTTGTCGAGTTGACTCAGTGGTTTAAAAGAATGGAAACTGTGTTTCTCATAAGCAACTACTCTGTGGAAAATCAAATCAAGTTTTCCACTTGTACTCTTCTTGGAAGTGCTCTAACGTGGTGGAACTCCCACGTTAAGAGTGTTGGTCACGATGTTGCTTATGCAATGACTTGGACAAGCCTGAAAAAGAAGATTACCGACAAGTACTTCCCAAGGGGCGAGATTAAGAAACTTAAAGGTGAGATGTGGAAGTTGAAGGTTAAAGAAACCGACGTGGTAGGCTATAACCAACATTTTCAGGAACTGGCATTGATGTGTGCTAGGATGTTTCCTAAATAGTTAGACAAGATTGAGAAATATGTCGGAGGTTTGCCTGACATGATTCACGAAAGTGTAATGGCATCTAAGCCAAAAACCATGCATGATGCAATTGAATTTGCAATTGAGTTGATGGACAAGAAGATCTATACTTTTGCTGAACGATGGAGTGAGAACAAAAGAAAGCAAGATGATAACCAACAACAACAACAAGAGGCAGAACACTGGCAGGGCTTATGTTGCAGGGTCTGGTGAGAAGAAACCTTACGGAGGATCTAAACCTCTATGCTCAAAATGCAACTATCACCATGACGGTCAATGTGCTCCAAAATGCCACAAGTGCAACAGAGTTGGCCATCTGGCTTGTGACTGTAGGAGTACTGCAAACGTCAACACTACTAACAACCAAAAGGGCACCGGGCAGGTCAGAAACCTACTTGCTATGAATGTGGAGCCTAGGGACATTTCAAGAGGGATTGTCCAAAGCTAAAAAATAATAACCGTGGTAACCAAGGTGGAAATGGCAATGCTCTAGCGAAAGTGTATGCGGTAGGCCATGCAGGGATAAACCCAGACTCAAATGTCGTTACGGGTACGTTCCTTCTAAACAACCGTTATGCTTCTGTCTTATTTGATACTGGTGCCGATAAAAGCTTTGTGTCTACTGTATTTAGCTCCCAAATTGATATCACACCATCTACCTTAGATCATTATTATGATCTTGAACTAGTTAAAGGGATAATAATTGGGTTAAACGCTATCATTCGGGGATGTTCATTAAATTTCTTAAATCACCCATTCAACATAGACTTAATGCCCGTAGAACTTGGTAGTTTCAACGTCGTAATTAGTATGGATTGGTTGACGAAGTACCAAGCTGTCATTGTTTGTGCCGAGAAAATCGTTCGCATTCCCTGGGGAAATGAAACGTTAATTGTTCGTGGAGACGGAAGCGACAGAGGAATTGAGACTCGTTTGAACATCATCTCGTGCAATAAAACACAAAAGTACATGCTAAAAGGATGTCACGTCTTTTTGGCACATGTTACTACAAAGGAGACTGAAGACAAGTCGGAGAAGAAGCGACTTGAGGACGTATCGATCATTCAAAATTTTCCTGAAGTATTTCTTGAAGACTTGTCGGGTCTTCCACCGACTCGACAAGTGGAATTTCAAATCGATTTGATACCTGATAATGCACCTGTAGCTTGAGCACCTTATCGATTAGCTCCATCTGAAATGAAGGAATTGTCGGACCAACTCCAATCATAAGACCCAGTTCCTCACTTTGGGGAACTCCGATCTTGTTTGTCAAAACGAAGGATGGATCATTTCGAATGTGCATCGACTACCGAGAGCTGAACAAGCTAACGGTAAAAAATTGTTATCCACTCCCAAGGATCGATGATTTATTTGATCAGCTACAAGGTTCTAGTGTTTATTCTAAGATAGACTTGCGATCAGGTTATCACCGGCTTCGAGTACGTGAAGAAGATATTCTAAAGACGGCATTCAGAACTCGATATGGTCATTACGAGTTCCAAGTTATGCCATTTGGCTTGATGAACGCACCGGCGGTATTTATGGATCTCATGAACCGGGTGTGCAAGCCATACTTAGATAAGTTTATGATTGTCTTTATTGACGATATCCTTATCTATTCAAAGAACAAGAAGGAACATGAAGAACATCTTAAGGCAATCTCAGAGTTGCTTAAGAAAGAGGAATTGTATGCTAAGTTCTCTAAATGTGAATTTTGGATTTCTAAGGTACAATTTCTCGGCCACGTGATTGATAGTCAAGGCATTCACGTGGATCCCGCCAAGACCGAATCCATAAAAGATTGAGCATCTCCTAAAACACCAACGGAGATTCAGCAATTTTTAGGTCTTGCTAGGTATTACCGAAGATTCATTGAAGGATTTTCGAAGATCGCCAAGTAAATGACCAATCTTACTCAGAAAGGAGTTAAGTTTGATTTGGGAGACAAGCAAGAAGCAGCGTTTCGATTGATTAAGCAGAAGTTGTGTAGTGCACCAATTCTGGCTTTACCGAGAGGAAGCGAAGATTTTATCGTATACTGTGATGCTTCGATTAAAGGTTTGGGCATTGTGCTGATGCAAAGAGAGAAGGTGATTGCTTATGCAACACGCCAATTGAAAATTCATGAGAAGAACTATACGACTCATGATTTGTAACTTGGAGTAGTAGTGTTTGCTTTAAAAATCTAGAGACACTATCTGTATGGAACCAAGTGTACGGTGTTCACAGATCACAAGAGTTTACAACACATTCTTGATCAAAAGGAGCTGAACATGAGACAACGTCGTAGGTTAGAATTGCTCAGCAATTATGATTGTGAAATACGTTACCACCTAGGGAAAGCAAACGTAGTGGCCAATGCCTTAAGCCGTAAAGAACGGAATAAGCCATTATGGGTTTGAGCCTTAGTCATGACTATTGGTTTGAATCTCCCCAAGCAAATTCTGGAAGCTCAAATAGAAGCACAGAAACCATAGAACATCAAGAATGAAGACGTATGAGGTATGATCAGGAAGGATATACCCAAGGAGAAGTTGGAACCCTGTGCGGATGGAACTCTATGCTTAAATGGCAGGAGTTGGTACCTTGTTATGGCGATTTGAGTACTGTGATCATGCATGAGTCCCACAAGTCAAAATACTTTATCCATCCGGGTTCTGACAAGATGTATCAGGACATGAAAAAGCTATATTGATGGCCCAATATGAAGGCCGACATCGCCACCTATGTTAACAAATGTTTGACATATGCTAAGGTCAAGGATGAACACCAAAGGCCATCCGGTTTGTTGGTGCAACCCGAGATACCTTAATGGAAGTGGGATAATATCACAATGGATTATATCACGAAGCTTCCTAAGTCGTCATAAGGTTAAGACACCATTGGGGTAATTGTTGACCGACTTACTAAATCCGAAATCTTCGTACCAATGAGGGAAACTGATCTCATGGAAAAGTTGGCAAGAATGTACCTGAAAGAGGTGGTCACGAGGCATGGAATACCTGTCTCAATCATTTGTGATCGCGACCCTAGGTTTGCATCAAATTTCTGGAGGTCACTTCAGAAGGCCTTGGGTATGAATTTGGATATGAGTACTTGATGTGCTGTCGTTGTATGGTTTATTTTACTGATTCAAGTTTTAAATTTATATTTTGTCGACTCAACCAAAAACAACACTTTAACGGGCAGTATACCCGATCGGTAGTAGTTTCGTGGTAAGTCGGGTGTCAAACACTTGAAGCGAGGTTAAATCTATTAGTTTAATTAATATCTTAGTTATCGAAACTATGTTAATTTTATTCTAATCTAATCCTATGTCAGTCTAAATCCTAATTCTAAGGGGAAAGGGGGGTTTCCAGCTTGAGAGACTAGCACGGTTTGGTTGGTGACTACAATCAATTCAAGACACTGTTACCCACGCAAGCTGAATAACAAAAGATAAAAGAGCGGTCGAACCTTATATAAGAAAACTGTATTAACCATTATTAATCCGATTAGATAGTTGGTTTGTTTATTTAGTGCAATAATTTCTTCTCTCGAGGTGGCATATCATTCTTAAGACTTAGGCGTTACATCATCCTAAGAACTAGACACATTAAGTCTGTCACAATTAAAGCATCCACATAAAGCATCCTTATTTGCTGATTATAATCTATCTTAGGGATTAAAGCAATGGTGATCTTGTTAAACCCTAGCTCATAGAGACTTTACCCACTTACCGCTTAATGGCAATTTATACACTAGTAGTCCACTTGTCCAACTATCTAATGGAATTAGAACGTTATTTATTGAATTATCTAGGTCACCTGCTAGTCAACACGATCAATAAGCCATCAATAATATCCAATTAACTAGTGTGTATCCTAGAAACAGACTTAGAAGGACAATATTTGTGTAACTATTATTTTAGATGTATAAATTACTATATGGAAAGCTATCCCGGACTCTAGATCCGCTTGGTCCACTTTACTAGATCCAGTTGAATGATAGGTCGCATACAAAAGCACGTAAACAAGTATAAATTGATTTGATAAACATAATCAATAAATCAACGATAAATTAAGCAATCGAGATATAAACAAAATTAAACATTCAGATCTTCATAATAATGGCTAATACTCGAAGGTATTAGCCTTCAAACATCATAATTAATACTTAAACGTCATAATAAAACACAAGAGCATTATTTAACCAAGGTAAACTAAACGAGTTATCGGAATGATACCTAAAAACTGAAACGATTACTAAAGTATATAGAATTACCACGTTGTCTCCTATGGAATATAGCTAACTTTTCTTGATCTCTTTTGCTCTTTTTTCCTCTAAAGATTGACTTTTATGGTTTATGGTATCGAGAAATATGTTTTGACACCACTTTAACTCATTTTTGTGTTTTTTATTTATATGGTATGGAAGTCAGTTGGGATACGGCGTATTATCTAAGGAGTTGTTACAGGCGTATTGGAGATTTTTAGAGTAGGGACCCACGCTTGATATCTTCCAGAATATTATATGTTTCCATATATCGGTTACGGCGTATTGAGTTTCTCTGGATACGGCATATGATGCTTTATCCTTCTGTGGTCTTTGGTGTGTGCAGGCACGGATACCCCGTCTTCTTCCTTGATGGGTACAGGCGTATTGTGTCTTCATTAATGTAATCTTCAAAAATATCTTTATTAAGCTCCAGAATGTCACGCCTATTTGCTATTCTTTTTCCAATTATCTCCATAAGATACAGCAAATTCTCATATAAACAAATTTACGTAACAATTCTTTGAAATAATCCATACAAATAGAGTTAGATAACATGGGTTTAAATGATGCATATAAAATAGACGCTTATTGATGTCATCAAATATCCCCCACTGATCCTACTTTCCTCAAGTAGCTTTAGAAGTTTTTAAAAAAGTATCCCAAAGTATATTTTCTGTTAAAGCACTTATTCGATCTTTTAACAAGTACAAACCATATCACCTCACAGCACATAGGAAGATGAAAACACTCATATCACTCAACTTTTCTTATGTGGTTGTAACATGTAACTAATCGCTCTAATTGACATCGGCGTGATGAATATATATCATAAAGCTTGGCAAGATACACATTCTCCTCACTAAGTCTAGTTGTAAACAAGTTTCTAAAGCGTAATATGGGTTTTGTGGAAAGGCGTACGGTTTGATCATTCTACAATCTTTCACCAATAGTACCACATCTAACTAGGCAGCATGGAAGCATAATTCATGGCCGTAATGACGGAATAGACATGTATGTTCGATCACATCCTCATTCGAATTTAACCAACGTGTAAAATAATAGTAATCTTTGATTTATGCAAGAACTAGAGAGAGTGGGTTGGATGAACTTAGAGAGAGAAAGTAAATGGAATGGAATGTATATTATGTGTGTGAGAAAATGAACAAACCAACATCCTCTCCAAGCATGGAGAGGTGCTCTATTTATACTTACATAAAAAGGGGGTGGGAGTAGGCCTTGCTTAATATGCTTATCCATGGGCCTTGGTCTAACTACCTATGTAAGTTTCCAAATATTGCTATACGAGCTATCTACCGATATCTATGAAGTGACCGAGACTTTTCTAGGGAATTTTTCATCTTTCCTAACAATCTCCCCCTAAGGGAGGTCACTTCATGTTACAAAAACTTAAACCTAACATACTATGAAGGTCTTCATTCTTGTGCTCACAGACTTCTTTTTACTTTTCATTTTCTTGTGAATATGGCGTAGTGATCATTGACTTTAGGTTTGAGCTTGTTCCTTTTACTTGATTTGTAAGTGAATATGTGATCTTGAGCATCTTGAGACCATCAACCAAGCATAATCTATTTTCGCCTTCTTGTAACTTTGCCATCTTGTGAACTTGTAACTTTTGGACCGACATGCTCATACCTTTCTTGATTTGTCAACTTGAAAAGCTTTAATGCTGCATCTTTCTTAAAATAATTTAACTTTAACACTTCGTTTTTTCGAGAAAGACGTTCAGTATCAGAGTGACTGAAACTTCTTTGAAATTCTTTTACTTTAATACTTCGTCGCTTCAAGAAAGACGTACGGTATCAGAGTAGCGGAAGTCTTGAAACATGTACTTGAGCTTTCATGATGTCTTTATGATTTTCGGTCAGGTATGAGCATGTGGCTATGAATATGTGAGTCTAGTGGGAAATCAGGTACCTCCTTTAACCTCTTTAGTGAATATGCAATATAATTAAGTTAGCAATTAAATCTGGGGACGTAATTGGCTTTGTGATTTCGACCGTGTTTGGTGGAGTAACCTTCGTAATCCATACGGGACTCGACCTGTGATCAGGTAGATTCAATTTAAGAAGTATCTCCTTGACAGGATTTCTAGATAAAGTATAGAATCTTTCTAACACATTTGTATTAGATTCATCAAACTCAGCATGTTCTCATTATCGGAACATCTCAAAGCAAACATCACGATACGAGTAAACCAGTGAGTTATTGTCTCGCCGATTGAAATAGAAAAATCAATTTGAAAATCAATCGATGTGTCAGTTGCTAAAGTGATTTTGTGACACATTGAGAGTGTTAATCATTTCAAAAATTCATCATCAATCGTCAATTCATAACCTGGAACAAGTTTGATTCTTATAGAATCGCACCATCGTTTCTTTCTAGTTGTCACAAGTTTGATTCGTATAGAATCACACAAGTCACCTACCATGAGCTTGTTTGATGTTGACTCAAGCAGGATTTCCATCTTCATTGTGATTACTTGAGTATCACTCTGATGTTCTGGCAAAATCACAAGGATAATGCATAGGACTATATATATTTCTTGTTATTCACATTGTGTTAGATATCAAGCATAATTTTGACAAGTGTCCTAATGAGATTTATGGACGATCTCTTTTGGCTCTAGACTCAATAGTGCACTTTGATTTTAGTGATCGAAGGCCAGAGCAGACTGCCACCTTTTCAATATAACTAACTCATAGTGAGAGAGTTTATAGAAATGCGTGTAATCCTCCGTGTGAATAGAAATAGTCTGTTGAGAGACCTTGAGTTGCGAGGGAGGTTATGACATAGAGTCACTGGGTCTGATCTTGTCTTCAATGTCAGAAAAACAACTTGTCATTTTTGAAGATTATTGTATTGCTACTGGTTCTCTGGAATAAGTGTATGGCAGTGCTTCTTCTTACATTTCTTTTTCATTCTTAAACCCTTCATATGTCTTATCGAGACTTCATAACTAACAACCTTTTTGTTTATTCCAGTGTTAGCTCATCTTAGTCAGCATTAATTCTCGTATTCACCTTTTTTTCTCTTTTGTATCATACCTAAGGAACTTCTACATTTCTAGTGGATATCCCTCGGGTAGATCCCTCTAGTTCTGGATGGATCAATGCGATTTGTTAATACCTATGCCCCATAACACCTTTATAACTCCCTAAATTGAAGTACCATGGTCAGTCTTTTGGGTATTCATCTCATCAAAACAAATATCATTGAAAAATTTTCAATTAAGTGTTTGATTAATATTCAAAATATTTACACTTATGAAACGTTTTTCATCATCACTAAAGCACCCCTTAAATGTGCATCCGTAATCGTAGTACATGCTAAGTGTGAGTGCCTTGTAATCACATGTTGATTCGATCACATTTTGGTCCATAATTTGATCGCTTGTTCTTAATACATTTTTCTCACTTATCCCAAATTGTTATCCTTTGATATTTTGGATATCAACTTGATTAGTTGTTCAGGTCATATTGTTACATAATAACAACTTAGGAAACATTTTAAGCTCCCCTCTTACATTTGAGGGGTATATATAGACAATGCTGAGTACATGTAATAATTTGAAAAGTTTTGAATTCATCTACGAAATTCTTGAAATTTTTGTTACTCGAGCACTCCTTAATTCACCTATTATGTCTTTACTACATATATACTATCACAAGTTTTATTATCACCAGGATTGATTTGTAATGATAAGAATCTTATGATGAATCATATGGTCTTAGCAGCTAGCGAAAAGTCACCTCGTAACGGATCTCCCACAACAAATTTCTCCAAGTTCCTCATTAACCTTCCTTCTTTCATGAAGTTGTCAATCTGATCTTTCTCTGTCCAAGCACTCTTCGGCATTGTTTCAACTTTCTTTCCAGTTACGCGAAAGGTTCTTTGCTTCAACTCGTCGAGTATGAACAGATTCAGATTAAATAGTACTTTAGCTTGTGTGGTTGGTGATGTTTGTGTTGATGTCGTCTTAGCTTTTCCCCCTTATAAACCAAGCAATCCTTTCTTGAGTAGATCAGAACTTTCTTGGGCAGCATAAGCAGTCTTGATGTATATAAGCCCTGATATCGTAAGTACATAATATTCAAATAACCGTTACCAAAGGCAATAAGTCCTCCGATACGTTCCGTATTTTCCTTACACGATAGTGATGATATAAATTGAACACCAAGTCAACTAAGTCCCGGATGTCACTATTATTCCCTCTAAGTAGACGGAAATTGTAAACACACTAAGTTAACTAAGTTCCTAAATGTACTTCATTTCTTTTTGCCAGTATTCTAACTAACTTTAAAGATATTTCATCATACTTATCAACCTATGTGTACCTCACTTGTGAAACAATTCTACTTTCTTATACGTATATGTTTGAGATGACAGGTGGGAAAAAATTAATTGATTCAGAAGAATTCTCTCCACAGTTTTAAATAATTATTCTCCAAAACATTCCCCCTGGGAACCTCAATGATGCATACTAATGTGATGAGTTGTCTTTTTCCTATGAGGTTGAAATATGCACTCGAAAGAACAAAGTAGGCCATAAATCAAAGAACTAACCATGAAGATAAGTCATTAAGAAGCAATCCTGTATACAATATCCTTCCCTTGCTTGGGTTTCGAAACTCTCGGAATCAGCAAACTTTGTAGCACCATACTCCGAGATGTGTTTTTAAGTTTATTAAGATTTAGATTCTATCCTGTGAGAAACAAACTTTTAATCGGCATTTAAACTTATTGTTATTATATCTAACATTCCTAAGTTCTTTTGATACTTATGAAGTGTTGGCAATATTGATTGAGTGTAGTTTAAAGCCTGAACTTACTAAGTCTTAAATTTCAAATAAGTCCTAAAGTTTGAAACAAATGAAATCTAAAGCTTGTGTAGTTAAAATCCATTAACTCTCCTTAAATTCTGATATCCGTCATTATCAAAAACTTTATCTGTTTATTTCATGACTTATTTTGAAAGACCGTTTTAAAAGATTATTTGTTTACATATTCTCCCCCTCAAATGATGACCCGTTTTCTATTTAAAGAGTTGTGGTCATTGTATGAGTGGTCGAATTGTCTTTGAAAATCTTTTTGTGATTACTGAAAATACTAATTCATTATGAAGACAACTTTGTACCAATAACAATAAGATTTCTTTTATTTTGACACATAAGTGCACTGACACGTACACTAATGGTAATATAGGAATCACGGGTTGCGTTGCAAAGTAAACACAAGCCTTTGCATGGTCATTAATTAGACCATGCCCGAGAATAAATTCCCGTTGTTAGGAACAAACTATCTTTTTGTGACATGTTCTCCTCAAGATTAAAAGAGGTTACTTATGCAAATATATAGTAAGCCATTTGGCATGTTTTGAAAAACATTTGAACTTTTGCACGAACTTTATTTATGACCCCGTGTCATTTATTGTATGGACATTTCCTATGGCACGTAATTATTATGTTTTGAAAAAGTCATGCTGTGAAACCTATTCTTTATTATTTTTTGATTTTGTAATTTTCTATTTTGTTTTTATAAAAGTTTTTATAAAAATGAAAAATATTTGTTTTCCTGGTGGTTTTTAAGATACATACATATGATACAGGATATCAGAATAGGTACCACCACTATTCTTCAGCTTTATCTGCCAACCGTTTCAGGGTCTCAGGCGTAAAGCTTCGCATTCCTAGCTTGTCGATCAGAAAATTAATCCTTTCTCTACACAGGGCCTTTGTGAAGATGCCCGCTGGCTGATACTCCGTGTTGACAAAGTAAAGCTTACTACCTCGTTACTCAACTTGATCTTTGGTTAAAATGGAATCTTATATCAATATGCTGTCGATAGGGTGTGTTGAACATTGGTGTTGCATAAGGGCTCGATACACGACTTTTTTTTTATTATTATCACAGTATCTTTGGAGTTTGTTGAATCCAAGGCCGTAGTCGGTAAGTTGTGATCTCATCCATAAGATTTGAGCACAACAGCCGGATAGGGCAATGTATTCAGCTTTCGTACTAGATATTGCAGCGCTTTTTTGCCTTTTTGATGACTAGCTTATAAGTTTATCTCCTAAGAACTGCATCCTGCCAGAAGTACTTCGTCTAGTATCTTGGCAACCCGCGTGATCAGCGACTGCATAACCTGTTAGAGCAATAGAAGAATCCTTTGGATACCAGAGTCCCCTATTAACGGTTTCTCTTAGGTATTTAAAGATTCTTTTAATAGCATGAAGGTGCTTTTTGGTAGGCTTTGCCTGATACCGGGCACACATGCATACAACAAACGTTAGGTCTGGTCTACTAGCTGTAAGATACATAAGGGTGTCGACCATTCCACGATAGTGTGTAGGGTCCACGGGCTTTCCCTTGTGGATCTTCATCTCATTTGGATTTCTCCATCATGGGAGTATCCACGGGGTCACTAGATTCTTATAACCATATTTTTAAAGTATTTTAGAGCTATATTTTGATGGTTTATAAAGATGACCTTTAGGATTCTAAAATAAATTTGTAATCAAGAAGAATGAAAATTTTACCATCATCGACATTTTTAACTCTAGAATCGACTTTTATGGTTTAGGTATCGAGAATATGATTTAGCACACCGAAAACTCGATTTTAAGTTTTCAATTTATTAGGTCTGGAAGTCGGTTGGATACGGCGTATCCAAGTGTTGGATACGGCGTTAGGGGATTTCTTGGAGTAGGGACCACGTTTGATATCTTCCAGAATATTCAAATACTATATCTTGAATACGGCATATTGAGTCTCTCTGGATACGGCGTATTGAACTTTATTCTTCTGTGGTATTTGGTGAGTGCAGGCACAGATACGTCGTATCTTCCTTGATGGATACGGCGTATTGGTCTTTAGAATAGTAATTCTTCAAATTATCTTCATTGAAGCTCCATAATGCGCGCCTTTTGCTATCTTTCACCAATTACTGCAATTCTCAAATATAAACGATTAAGTAACAGTTCTTTGCAATAACTATACAAAATGGGTCAATAACATAGGATACATGATGCTATAAAATAGACGTTATTTGATGTCATCAAATATCCCCCCACTTAAATCCTACTTGTCCTCAAGTAGCCTTTAGAAGTTTATAAAAATGTATCCCTAAGGATATTTTCCGTTAAAGCACTTTTTCGATCTATTACAACTACACAACCAAACACCTCACGAAATAGGAAGATGAAAATACTCAAATCACACAACTATTCTATGTGGTAACATGTAACTAATTTGCTCAATTGCTCAGTCGTGACGAGTATTCTATCATAAGCTTGGCAAGGATACACATCTCCACCGCTAAAGCTAAGGAGTAACAAGTTTATAAAGGTAAATATGGGTTTTTGTATCGAATGCGTACGGTTGATCATTCTACAATCTTTCACCAGAAGTACCACTCTAACAAGGCAGCTGAAGCACACATGCACACCCGGAACGTCGGGATAGACATGTGTGTTCGATCACATCCTCATTCGAATTTAACTAATGGTTAAGATGAAGAATGATATAGGGTAGGAACCTTCTAACTTTCACCAAAAGTCGTAAACCAACAAGGCAGCTAAGACATGCATACATGGCCGTAACGACGGAATAGACATGCATGCTCAAACAAGTCCTCATTCGCGTAAAACCAGCGGCTAATCATAAGGTGAGAGGGAAGTAAATTGTTGTTAAATAAAAAATCAAGAAATAAATAGATTAAGGCTTAAGATACAAGTTGCTTGACACTTATTTCCCGACCATTACTATGATAAAAGACACAACTATTTACAACGTCTTGATCATTGATAAAAAACAACAACCTGAGTTGGCGTTCCCGTAACGGTCAACTTCCCAATCATCCTAAAACTTTTACTATAAGGCAAGTGGTGATATCTAACACTTTGTACAATACTTTACATCGTCGATTTTTTAGACGTATCAACAAATAATCGATCCTTCGTGTGATTCCTTCGGTAATTGCGAAACGATTATCTTCAAACTTTCCTTCTCTTTTTGTATTTTTCTCATTTTTTTTACTAAACATTCAAAACTCGGTATAGTTTCACCATATTCATGATCATAACAATTCCGGATAATTCCTTCGGTAGTTCTTTGTCCTTCGGTTTCATCAATAATTGTGACGGTAGTAAAATCACATGAGATTTGACTACTAATATACAGTCCCATTTGCAATGTGCAAATTTCCAACCGCACCAAAGATAGAAAATGACACAAGACTCGGGAAATACAAACTTTACACTTTAAGCAACTAGCAATTGTAAATTAAACATAATCTAACAGGGTAGGTTAAGGTGTAAAGGTGTAACGAAACAAATAGTTGGTGTAAATTCCTAAAGGATTGGCTCTACGGGTTGTTCTAGTGGATCATCACTCTAAAGATGAGAGTGGAAAGGGTTTAAACGGGAGGTTAACTAACCGGCGTAGTTAGTTAATAAGCAACATGTAAAGGCGATTTGGGTGTAATCCTAAAATTTACCAATTTAAACAAGTTACTCCATCTAAATCCATAGTACTTATCATTGCGGTCTCGAGTGATATACCAAGCCAAGTTCTAAAGTTTACAACATCACCGGTACACTCATATTTTTGTGGATTTGGGTAAACATTTAGAAACAGAAAGGTTAAATCCTCACAATATTTAACAAGGGTTATTGTGTGCGGGTTATGCAACATGTAATTTCACAAATGTATGTTTGAATTTTTTTTAAATTTGAGCATAACTTAAGCCTTTTATTGTGAAAATTAGGACAAGTAAACATTCTAATTCCATCCCCCCATTTGAATTATACAACGTCCTCATTATATATATAAAACATTAAATACGGGAATTTTAAAAAGAATTAGAATGAGAAACTCCCCTGATATTTGCTTGGTAGATTTTGCAAGTTGCGTTTATGAGCAATAATTCATGTTAAACAGCCGTCTTGAGGTTTCAAGACTCCAACACTTCAAGATCTTCCAGATTTGAAAATTCTCCAAGAATATTCGTCGATATTTCTTTCATGAGGTCATGTAAAAAAATAATAGGAAAAACAGGTACATTCCTATCTTGTTACCTACGGTTAATTTAAACTAAACTAAACAAACTAAATACGGGTCAGACTATGGATACGGCGTAGGAAGTAAATGAATACGGCGTATTCACAGAATTGACAATAATATTTTTAAAGTGCATAAAAAATAAAGACTGATAACGTCGAGACAGTCAATACGCCGTATGGTATGGAGCGGATACGCCGTATTGATGTCTGGGAAGACAGAATTGATAACAAAATTAAATAACAATCCGGGTGTCTCTCGGGAAGCACTTTTGTTTATAGCGAAGTCTTTAAGTTAGACTTTTCTTCAGCTTCCTTTACTATTTGGTGTGCGTCACCTTCCATCCTTCGTCCATAATCCGAAAGATTTCTTGGTAAGCTTGGCATGCATCACTTCTTTTCATAGTAAGATCGTCGTGTTCTTCTTCTTTTACAGCAATAAACTCTTCATCATTATTGAACGAATATTTGATCATCATATATCTCCTTATATTGCACACCGGTAGCTCTTGAATTTCACATAATTCTTTGCTCTTATTATTGTCTTCATTTATCTCAGAAGTATCATCGTAGTTTGTATAAGTATTCCATCGTCTCTTTTGTTCGTAATGTGACTCATCATCATCATCTTCTTTGATAAATCCTTCCATGATAGCTTTGTTTCTCAAAGCCTCATCTTTAAGTTCACTATCTTCCAAAGCTTTGTACCATTCGTAATCCTGATAATGGAGTTGGTTTTCAATAATGTAAGTTTCGGGTAAATTTCCTCCATTACAGTATCCATCGTCCTTCCAACTACATGTTGGCCATTCCGAACACCTAGTCTTATAGTTGAAAGGCTTGCAAGTATCGTTTGAACTGGTGTGGCGTTTAGTCCAAACTCAGTGACAGATCCATCGCTTTCTCATCGACCCATTGGTACGTCCATGTTCCACGCATAGAATCCAATCATTATTGTATCGTCATAGGAGTCTTAACTCTCATAAAGAACCTATAAAAAGTCAAATTTGGATCCACTTCAGAAGGTCGTTTAAACCTCCTTAAATGCTGAAACAGAGAGGTTCCTCATAATCAAATAAATTATTTTAAAAGTGCTCGATCCTAATAGACTCAGCAAACAATACGACTCACTCACAAAGAATATCATCATTGTGATCCTCACATTATTTCATCATGCTCCTCTTGATACCATGTACAGAAGGTGGAAGGCTTTCATATAGTATTTGAGCCAGTCGTCTTGGTAGTTAAAACTTGAATCTCAACCCATTACATATATTCTAACATCAAAGGATCCATGAACCCATATCATCACCAGCTTCTTGTTCTGAATCATTATCCAGTTGTTTTAGTAAATTGTATTGTATCAACCGTCAACCTTTTTATGTGTAATAAATCATCTATCCATTTTGGGCTTTAAACGACGACTGTCATAATCTCTCTCTATCACTCTCTCACTCATATCACATCTATACATTACTCAAGTGAGCCGGAACATTAGTCGGTCATTAAACCTGATGTTCATCATATATATACATTTAATTTAATTTGCAATAGGATATGAAATTGTTAAAGAAAAAATTATTTATACAAAAAGAGAAGAATGTAGTTAAAACTTTTGGCATTAGGTTCGAGAAGGGATTTTATATGTTTATAAAATGGAACAGGTTATGAAGTTTATTTTGTGGAGGAGGGATTAGAATATATTTATATAATGGTTGATATAAGAATGTTGTGGGGTATTATTATTGAAAATAGTGATGTTTTTTTAAAGTTGGAATAGTAGTAAAGGTTTGTGATGGTTTTAATATTGGTTTTGAGGATATTGGTTTTATATATTTTTTTTATGATAAATTTTGTTGTTTGTGTATTGTGGTAGTTATTTATAGGTATTTGAAAGTTATTTTGGGTATATTTGAATGTGTGTGTGTTTATTTTCATTTGTTTTTTTTATTTTTTTATTGTTTTTGATTGATTTTTGTGAAGGAAAGATGATGAGATTTTTTATTGTTTTTTAGTTGGTATGTTTTATTTTAATGTTAAAGTGGTTATATGTTTATTTTGGAGTGAAAAAATTTAATAAAATGGTTAGGATTGAAATTGAGTTTTTGAGTGTTAGTTGGGGAGTAACTAGTTGAGTTTTTGATTTATTATTGTTTGTGTAGAGATGGTTGAATATTATTGTTAATTATTTTATAATATAATAATTTGTTATAAAGTTGTAAATTTTTATTTATGTATTTGGTTAGGTTTTATGAGTAGAATTATGTGTTTGGTATTATATTGTATTTAAATTTAACATGAAAGCTGATTTAAATATTGATAAATGTGAGTAAAAAATTTTATTGATAAATGTATGTAAACCATTTTTATCCGATTAGAATGTTTTTAGTTTGTTTATTTAGTGCAATGATTTCTTATCTCGAGGTGACATATCATTCTTAGACTTAGGGGTTACTTCTTCCTAAGACCTGGACACATTAAGTCTGTCACAATTAAAGCATCCGCTTAAAGCATCCTTATTTGCTGATTATAATCTATCTTAGGTATTAAAGCAATGGTGATCTTGTTAAACCTACTCATAAGAATTTACCCCACTTACGCTAAATGGCAAAATTTATTACACTATAGTCCATCTTGTCCAACTTATCCAAATGGAATCAGAACGTATTTGTTGAATTATCTAGTCACCTGCTAGTCAACACAATTCAATAAACCATTGGCAAAAACCAATTAACTAGTTTAAGCCGAAGCGTATCCTAGACACAGACTTAGAAGGACCAATATTTTGTGTAACTATTATTCTTGCTGTATAAATTACTATATGCGAACTATCACAGACTCTAGATCCCTTTCCACGTTACTAGATCCAGTGATGAAGGGGTTCGTCATACAAAAAGCAGGTAACAAGTAATAAATTGATAAACATAAACAAAGACTCAATCATAAAACAAGTGAAATGCATGGAAGATAAAACAAATACAAATATTCAAATCTTCCTAATAAGGCTAATACCCGAAGGTATTATCCTTCAAAAGAGCATAAGAGAAATAGCACGTATAAATAAGTTTAGCCAAGGTAAACTAACCGAGTTAACGAATGATATCAAAAACTGAACGATTACTAAAGTATATGGAATTACACGATGTCACCTATGGAATTGAATACGTTTTTGAGTATATGATTTAGCACACTTAAAATCGACTTTTGTGGTTTAGGTATCGAGAATATGATTTAGCACAATTAAAACTCATTTTTGAGTTTTCTATTTATAAGATCTGGAAGTCGGTTGAATATGGCATATCCAAGAGATGGATACAGCGTATTGGGAATTTCTTGGAGTAGGGACCACGCTTGATATCTTCTAGAATATTATATTGATCTCATATCTTGAATACGGCGTATTAAGTCCTCTGGATACGGCGTATTGAGCTTTATCCTTATGTGGTCTTTGGTGTGTGTAGGCACGGATACATCGTATCTTCCTTGATGGATACGGCGTATTGGTCTTCAAAATAGTAATCTTCAAAATATCTTCATTTAAGCTCCAAAATGCGCGCCTTTTGCAAACTTTCACCAATTACTCCATAATTACTACAATTCTCAAATATAAATGATTAAGTAACAGTTCTTTGCAATAACTATACAAAATGGGTTAATAACATGGGATAAATGATGCTATAAAATAGACGTTATTTGATGTCATCAGTACTGCGTATCATCCACAAACTGACGGACAAACCGAGAGGACTATTTAAACTATCGAGGATATGCAGCATGCTTCTGTGATCGACTTTGGAAAGGGTTGGGTTAACCATTTGCCATTAGTCGAGTTTTCATATAACAACAGTTATCACGCTAGCATCAAGGCTGCACCGTTTGAAGCACTTTATGGTCGAAAGTGTCGTTCACCTGTTTGTTGGGCCGAGGTTGGAGAAGTTCAACTCACTGGTCCATAGATAGTTCAAGAGACAACCGAGAAAATTATTCAGATCAAGCAAAGAATTCAAGCCGCTCATGATCGATAAAAGAGTTACGCCGATTTAAAGCGTAAGCCGATGGAATTTCAAGTTGGAGATAAAGTTATGCTCAAGGTTTCGCCTTAGAAAGGAGTAGTACGTTTTGGCAAACGGGGGAAGCTAAACCCCAAATATGTTGGACCTTTCAAAGTGTTAGAAAAGGTTAGAGCCGTTGCTTACAAGCTTGAACTTCCTCAAAAGCTGAGCAGGGTTCACAGTACGTTTCATGTATCCAACTTGAAGAAGTGCTATGCCGACGAACCATTAGTCATTCCGTTGGATGGACTCCATATTGATGACAAGCTTCATTTTGTTGAGGAACCAGTAGAAATCATAGATCGTGAAGTTAAATGATTAAAACAAAGCTGCATTCTAATCATTAAGGTTCGATGGAACTCTAGGAGAGGTCTTGAGTTCACATGGGAACGTGAAGACCAATTTCAAAAGAACTATTCGCACCTCTTCACAAAGACCTCGTCGTTGTCAAGTGTCGCGTCTTAAGCCTTGAGGAGAAGGATCATTTGACGGGGGAAGACTGTAACAATCCGTATTTTAGGTCATTGTACAACGTTATAAATTTCACTATTTATTTTTAGTCTCGTAACGCGTTTGCTTTTAATTTTAATCGTTAAGTTAAATCGCGCAAGCTAAAAATTATCATTCAACGTAAACGGGCATCAAACAATTAAATGTTTACGTCAAGCAAGTGTTAGATAATTATTTAGAGGATAATTATTAACTTTGTACATTTTATTTTTATTGGTTACGTAAAGTGCTTACGTTTCGCGATAAAATATGTTTAGGCATTTCTTGAACTACCAAAACTTATCTACGCTTCAAGAAATACCCACTATTATATCCAATACTCAAAGTTTTATAAAACTTCACCTATGTTATCCATGTGGGCTGAATTCTACTTAAAATAAATAAACCAAGGAATACGATCTACAAGTATACACTTTATACATTTAAATTACAACTTGTAACAACAAAGTTATACTAGATTTTTATATAAAATATCAAGACACCAACTAGTCTCTTCTCCCCTTATTTTCATGGGATGATTCACATCTAAGAGGACTTTTTTTTGAAACAATTTACTAACTAATGGTTACATGTACAACATTAGACTCGTTAAAATTATGCCATGGCTAGTGCTTTGGTACTTAGTCTTCCTTATTTCAATCCCCTTTGTCCAACAGTCCTCCCCCCCCCCCCATATTGGTTTTCAAGTCTTGGTTTTCAACTAGCCCACTTGATAACTCTGATGTATAGATACCATGCAAGACTTAGATAAAACAGCACACTCATTTTCCTTAAGGAAAAATTACACTCATTCTCTTTTTTGCCCCTCCTAGCCTACGGCTTAAAACAAAACACCCTTACCCACACCAAAAATTTTTTTTCCCCTATACAAGTGATCTAACATCATATCTAAGAAATACCAAGAAGGTTTTGTAGGCTTGGTTTAGTGTTTACAAGGGTTAATGTAGGATCCCGATAATCACTTACACTTCATATAACGAATCACGAATCGATCAAGAAAAGAGATGGGATGATTTTTAGAGAGAGAAAGAAGAGAGTGAGAGAGTGAGGAGAGAATTGGACGAGTTGAGAGAGAGATGAGAGAATGAGATGAGAGAGCGAGTTGAGATTGAGAAAGGAGAAAATTAACTTTTATTAATGAAATTAATTTCTACTTTTTCCTAAGTGGAAAAGTTACTTATATACCCGACACATTAAGTGGACGTTCGAGATATTTGACTATGGACCTTGGGCCGAGTTTTGCTTGGGATTAAACCTGAAACATATACAATATTAGATTAACTATCGAGCCTGATTCCCGATACTTTCCTATTACAACGTTAACTAATTAATTAACCGAGACTAACATTCATAATGGACGAACTTCATGTTTGACTCAATATTTTGAGGCTAACAATCTCCTCCGAAGTGGGATTCATGAGACCACTCCTTCATTAGCTCATGAGATTGATTTGTCGTTAAGCTCATGTAAGTCTTGGTCTTTCCTCTTTGTTATTTGTTGTAGGCTTGTCTCCTTCATGCTGTGCGACTTTATTTTGAGCCTTTGACATTGTCTTTAACGTCCTATGACCATCTTGTCGATTTGAGTCTTTGACCAACATCTCATTACTGGTCCTCGTCTTGAGCTTCAATTCAGAGTTTGCGGAAGTCTTTGTCTTTAAATCAAAATCCTTTTAAAAGCCTTTCATGATAGTTTGTCTTTGTAGAATGAGCATGAATATGTGGTAATGAATCGACTTTGGTTGATTGGGATACCGTCACCACTGTTTTAACCTGCAGGTTTATGTTAGTGATAATCGAGAAAATTGATTTGAAAATCAATCGACGTATTACTTGTAAAAGCGTTTTTGTAACACATTGGGAGTTTTAAGCTTTATATCAAAATTCATCAACCGTCAATTCATTTACTGGACCAAATCGATATCCAGTTGTCACAAGTTTGATTCATATAGAATCTCGCAAGTCACTTATCAAGAGCTTGTTTGATGCTGATCCAAGCAAGATTTCTATCTTCATTGTAAATATTTATCGTATCACTTGGATGTTCTAGCAAATATCACAAGGATATTGCGTAGGACTCTTCTTAACAGCTTGTGAACTTGATGATGTTCAACAAGTGTTTGAAATGGAATGTGTCCTAACGAGATTTTTATTGATCTCTTGGCTCTAGACTCGATTAGTGCATTTTGGTTTTAGTACTCGGAGGCTGGAGCAGATGCACCCTATTTAATATCTAAGATCTCGGAAGGAGATGTATAGATAACGTGTATATCTTCGTGACAAATTAGACAAGTTTCTGTTTGAGAGAAAACCTGATGGCTGAGGTAAGGTTGGGCATTGCATCACTGGGTCCATGATTGTCGTCTTCAATGTCTAGCTAATCAACATGAGATTTTGATAGCCATTGTATTGACCAGTTTCTGCCTTAAGTTGTGTGGACGGGCTCATTGTTTACACCCTTTATCTCTACATTTATTTTTCATTCTTCAAATGCTCAATGCTTACCAAGAGTCATTAGTAACACCTTGTTATGATAGTTCCAGTGTTTATCTACTTAGTCGGCCATATTACCCATGATACATTCATCTCCAATCATACTCTTAAGGGACTGCTATTTCTAACTTTGGATTATCCTTGGGTAGATCCTTGATTCTGGTTGGATTCATACGAGTGATTCCTAACCTAACCATTTATGACCTCAGAATCGTCGTGAAATTAGATGTGGTGGGGGTTTGTAAATCAACCAAAAAACATTTTCTCTACTTTCAGCACTTTGAGTCAAATAGAAACATATTATTAAATACATTTTTCCCTTATTTTAAATAATAAAACACTTAGTTTTTTGAAATACCTTGTGTATTAAATATTTCTTGAAAATTCGTGGGAGAAAATATTATTATTATGAATGGGTTTGGGAACATTTTGATACTGTTTTGGAATACATAAGAGTTGTTGTTGTTGATGTATCCAAAAAAATTAAAACTTGATTTTCGAAAAATTCCCCTCAAAATAGGACAATTGAGAAATTGGTTGTCTTTTGATATCATTGTGAGGGAAGGAGTGGTTGAAACACACAATGGTGGAAAAGATTATGGAATTTGTATCGAGAATTCTTTGAAAAATATGTTCAATTTTTGAAAAACAAAATGTTAGCGGACTTCTCTTCTAATGCTAAGGTGTAAGCGCACTGATAGTACACTATCCTTTTTTGAGCTAAAACATTGAATGTCTTGTAGAACTGCTCAAGGACCGAGAACATTAAATTTCTCGTTGTGTAGTACTAAGTTATAACCTTCCTTTATTTGAAGTTCCGGGTTATTGTACTGATATTATGCACATAAGCCATTTGAAAATAGATATGTCATGTTTGAAACTATTTGCAACTCTCACTCGAACTTCATTTACACACCGTGTCAATGTTATATCGAATTTCTAATGCACTGTAAATGTTATCGATGTCCAAGTGACATGTCGAGAGAATCTTTTTGGAAATTTTCTGTTTTCTGATTTTGTATTTTTTTTTGAAGTTTTTTATTTTTGTATGTTGCTTATTTTAAAAAATTATTTAATGGTTGTGTTTGTGATGTATCAAGCGAGTCTCATTTGTCTAAACCTCTTAGACCAGCTAGAGTCAAACATCTATACAATACTTCGACTAAGATACTAAACCGATCTCAAGGAAGGGCTTTCGTAAACATGTAAGCTAATTTGGTATTCAGTTTGCTAAATATAATTCTATTATACCATTTTCAAACCTGTTTACTTTTATGAAAATGATAACCGAGTATGGATGTGTTTGTTCGCGAATGTTGTACGAGGTATGCATGAGATTCTCATGGCTGCACTGAGAGTAGCATTACAACGGTCTTTTGCTGTAGTTGATGCCATAATCTTATACGTTGTGTCCCTCATCTACATTACTTGCATATAAGCCTGTACTTGCCTTGCTGAAAGAACATTGCAGTGCAGTTTTGTTTCTTTGACATCCTAACTTATTAGCTTATCACCAAGGAACTGTATCCCTCCAGAAGTGCTTTTGCAAGTATCAATGCATCCAGCATGATCAGCGTCTGAAAATGCTGTTAGATTAAAGCCGAAATCCTTTGGATACCAGAGTCCCATGTTAATGGTACCCTTTAGGCATTTAAGATTCTTTAACTCTTGAGGTGCTTTTTGTGTTGGTGTGCTTGATATCGTACACAAAAACATTAATGCTTGCCTTAGTCTGGTCTAATGGATGTAATAATGAGTGATCCTTAATTTTTACTACGATAATTAGATTGGTCTACGGGTTCTCCACTCAAATCTTCATCTAGTTTAGGTTTAGTAGTCAATGGTGTACCAATAGAGTAACAATTGTCCATATTATGCTTTTTCAGAATTTCTAAACCGTACTTGGCCTGATTGATAAAAATACTTTGGGGACTGGGGATCTTGAAGTCCTAAAAGAATTTCATCTCCCACCATTAAGGACATTTCAAATCTACTGTGCATTAACTTTTCAAATCTTTTGAAATATTTTAGGGTTTGTAGACCTAAAAAAATTAGGTCTATCAACGCTAAAATCTGCACTAGTAGAATATCCTCCCTGTATTTTATCTTGAATAAATTTGGGTCAATTATACCTTTAGTAAAGCCTTTAGACATCAAGAAGGTGGAAAGTTCATCATACCAGGCTCTTGGAGCTTGCTTTAATCCATACAAAGCTTTCCTCAGAAGGTAGACTTTTTATGGATGATCTAGATCAACGAACCCTTCTGGCTGAGCAACATAACTCCTCACTTCAGGTGGACCATTAAGAAATGTTGTTTTTACGTACCATCTAATAGATTGGAAAAGACTTGTGTTTCGCAGTAGGCAACGAAATTCCGACTGTTCGAAAGCGAGATAAACTGGTGTTACAAATGGATCTTCGAAAATCAATTCCTCTTCTGAGCATAACCTTTAGCTACAAGTCATGCTTTGTTGCGAATTACAGTCTGATCTTCATCCTTCTTGTTCTTCCATAACCACTTTAGCTTTATAATCATCTTGCCAAATGGTTTGTCGACTAGTTCCCATACTTTTAGTCTGTCGAACTGATAAAGTTCATCCTGCATTGCTTCGACCTATGCAGAATCAGTCATTGCCTCCTTAATGTTCTTCGGTTCAATAATACTCACCGTGAGCGCGAACATACACATTTCAGGATCTATGGCAAGCTGTTGTCTTGTTTGAACTAGCATGGTTGGATTTCCATGAATTGTTTTTTCTAATGGATGGATCTCTGGTCCCCGGTTAATCCATGACTTTGTGGTTGAAATGAATGCACATCGGTATTATCAATGTTGCGTAAGGAAGGCTCACTAATTTCTTGTACCGTGTACAAAAAGGATTGATAAATTCATATTCTTTGAATGATGCATCGTGCTTGATCATTGTTGTTGTCCTCAGCATGACCATGTGCTGGATTGTAATTTTCCTTCAAGTAAAGGATGAAGAGAAATTCCAAACCCTTGTTGTGAAGAAATCTATCTTTTGCTTTTGGAACAAATCTTTTTGTCTAGGGCACTTGAGGTCGGTGTTGTCTTAATCTGATGTCTTTTGTCCTTAAGGAACGAGGCTCGAAGAGAATTGTTCAATCAGAATCTCTTGTCCGTTGGGTATGAGTCCTGAACTGTGTGATCAGACATCTTGGAGGTAGCTCTTCTTGTGATGAAAACCATTTGAGCACTGGTTTCATAGATAATCATTCATTTTCGAGCACCATTACTCTGTATTTCCTGGCTTTGACAGTGTATAGTGCATCTGCATTTAGGTCAATTCTTTGTTGCTTTTGACCATTGAATGATGTACCTGCACTTAAACCCAGAGTTTGTTTGCATGCATGAATATGAGGGATATCTACATTTGAAACATGTGTGGGTTCATTTTCAACCTAGGCCCGTACCAAGAGTTGAGTAACTTTCCTATGGAATCACTAACATGACACATTACTATAGATTCTACCCGTTAGTTTCCATTTAAGACTGGTCTAGAAGGTTTGTCATCTTGTGTCCATTTGTATTCTGATGGACATTTCTTTTCTATCCACCATTTCCATGCCTTATTTGTATTCTCATACAACTCCTTAAAGTAACTCTTGGGTTTCTGAATAGTGGTATCTGATGCAACTATTTTCTTATAGGGTGTTGCAACAGATTTGTTCATTTTTCTCTTTGGTTTACTAGCACTAATAGGCACTACTTTAGGCTTCTTAGTTCTAGCATTCATGTCATTCAAGTATTTTGAAACCAAAGCATCTGATTAGAATATAAACCTACATTTTCCACATTCAGCACAAACAACATTCATATTTGAAGTTCTAGAACTTGAACTATCATTGTACCCAGTTAAGATTTTGTTTCTTACGAAATACTGAAAAATCCTATGGTGTCTTCTACTTCCTTCTTTGCAAACTTCACTTGACTTATTATTTGCAATGACATTATCTTTAAACTTGATAGTCTTACGCGGTGGTCTGCTATCATGTAGAGTGAATTTACTCCTGTACGATGTAGACACGTAAGGAATTAGTATTCCATCGAAGCATGAGGTTTAACTATGATTATCTGTTTTGTGTTTGTGCAAGACATTCACATTCTTTGTGTTCTTGTGAAGATTTAAGATTGTTAATCCAGTATGAGCATTTTAAATAAGATAGAGAATGCAAATATGAAGTATAACATCTTTAGACACCCCCTCTTCGAGGTATGTAGATCATATATGTTTGATAATCGTCCTTTTCAGATTCAAGTTTGTCAATCTCTTTTTTCAAGGGATCAACGTACTCAAAGTTTTCATGCATTCCTGTTTTAGTTCATGAACAAAACAATAAATGTCATTTATAGTTTTGATTGAGAAGACATCAATAATGATTTTATCAAAACTTCCATATCATAAGCAGTTGGGTTACGAAAAGAACTCCTAGTATGATTAGACCAAGCTTGTTCCCAAATCGTTCTAAAATGATTAAAGTTGTTTGTCATTTCGTTGTAAGCTTGTCTACTTTTACTAATGGATTCTCGATATCGGGTCGAAAGGCAACATTTTTAGCAATGTTTGCTTTGTCCTAACAATCGTTCTTTTCTCACAATTGTTCCTTCCTACTTCTTTAGCCGCGTTCCACTGATCAAGATAGGTTTTGGATGGTGGTTTGAAAATTTCATAAAGACTGTTTTGATATGTGTAATCATATGGTTTCACTGTGTATTTATTCAATTTTGATCTACTCTCCTTTTCAAGAGCCACTGTCTCTTCCCCATTGGGGCAAAATCTGTTTGCATGATCAGAAGTATATATGGGATCTCATTACATCACATGTTTTCAGATGGAGCTTTCTTGAAGGTACTTAGGATTAGCAATGGTTGATCTACCATTATATGTTCGCGCATTGGAGTGCTAAACATATGAAGTAGTCTGAATTGATTAATTGCGTTTATAAGAATTTCTTTCAAAAAACTTAATTTGTTTGTCCATTTAAATCATTTTGTCAATATCTCTTCATTACTTAACCTTTAAATCTGAAATGACCTTACTTTTCTCTTTAAGTTGACCTTCAAATTGTGACTTAGTTAAAAGACTCTTTTTGACTAACTCATCGTGTTTCTGATTGACAAATGAAATTTTCAGGTTTAGTTTTTAAACCTTTTTTATGTCAATGTCTTTCGAGCTAATTAGTTCCTAGAGTTTCATTTAACTTTGTTTTGAAGTTAATTTCTTAATCAATCGTTAGTCGGTCATTAAGGCTTTGTACTTCTCAAACTCAGTCTGTTGTTTTGAAGTGCAATCGACAATTATCGACAAATAGTAGCCTCCCCTAGAGATCTATTCAGTATCATCAAGGTTAGTTTGGCATCTTTCCATTTCTTGAGTCAATGATGCATTTGCTTTCTTTAATTGCTTTAAAATTGTTTTGTTTTCTTCAGTATCAAGTGTTAAATTTGCAATTAAATTAGCAAGCACAACACGCTTATCAACACTATTCGGTAGCACTTCTTGTGTCAACCAAATTATCATTATTACATAATTTGATGATTCAGGAGTGACATTGCTATCTTCATTCTCAAAAACATATGTGTCATTTATGGGATTCAGGTACTCGAATGTAGTCTTTCATTTGCCAAACACATTATTTTCATCATGGTTTTGTACCTGTTCCAATGGCTGACCAGTAGAACTGGATTCTTTAGGTAAGACCTCCTGAATCTTTGCCATGAAACTGTAATGTGCTTACAATTCCTATTCATCAATCTCTTCATCCGTCTCCTCTAGCCAATTAGCTTGCTCTGCTTGCAGTAGAACACCTTGTTTAGCTTGTTTGCACATCATCATCTTTTCCTTGTGATACGTGTAGTCTTTAACCCGCTTTGGCTTCCTGCATCCTTTTGCATTAGTGCCCAAATCCCTTGCAGTTAAAGCACTGTATATCCCCATTCTGTTGCATACCTAATTCTAAGGGTCCCTAGCCTCAGTCAAATGTGTATTGTACTTTGATTCCAATCATGCCCTAACTAGTGTCGTTTGTTATACCTTGGTGGGGGTATCTTCAGTCTTGTTCCTAGAGTTTGAGGAAGTTCGAAGGTTGTTGTTGGTAGGTTTGTAGAGCTTCTTGAAATACTTTGCAAGGAGTGCCAAATTATCTTGCATTTCCTTATCCCTCTGAGCTTGTTCAGGATCACTATCTTCATCAAAAACTGACTCAGATTGAGGTTATAACTGGTTTGGCGTTCTCTTTTACCTTTGTGTGGGTAGAATGAACCTGGTCGTGATAGAAGATGATGTTTGCATTTGTTCTCTGAGGTTTTGGTGATTGATAGTAACTTATCTGGTATGTTGAGCAGCGTTAAGAATGTGCTAATAGATTTGCACTTTTGGCTATTCTGCAGCACGGATATCGTTAATCTTCCTTTTGATTACTGCTTCAGATTGTCAAAACGTTTGTGATGTGAGATCGGGTGTCTATTTCTTTTGATTGCTTGACAACCGTCACAAATCTTAACCATTCTGGTTGAAGTTGTTGAAGAAATTGAACATTCACTTGCATTGTTGTTACTTTCAAGTTGTTCCTTGTCAACTCATTCATTAGTTTGTAAAACCATGAGTAATACGACTCCATGGATTCTCCATCTCGAGAAGTAAACTTCCTAAATTCCTAAAACAGATTGGTCTTAACATCTTGTACGTTCAATGATTCACTGTTGAGCCTTTCATGGCTATCCAATTCATAGCTGTGTTACATGGCTATCAAACAGGTTGAGTAGATTTCATCTCCAATACCAGTTAAAAGCAAGAAAATAGCTTCCTTTTCTGCTTGAAAATATAGTTTGTTCTCTGCAGACATGTTGTGTACTATCTTAGCTTCGTCATGTTGTGGTACTTCTGGAGAATTTACTGTTGCAGCAACAGCTTCTATTACTACACTTGTTAGCTTGTATGGACCCTCAAAAATGCATTTCCTTAGATATTCACCATTTCCTTTAGTGTCAATGTAGTTAGAAACGTGAACGCCACTGAGAATATCTTCTGCGTCCATGCATTGGTGGTCGATTTTTGAAAGCTGCCATGATATTGGTATGCATTTGACTAGTGTTGGGATGTATTGACGGGAGTAGACATGTGAATGAATGATTGGTTAATAATTATTGAGTGTATAAGTTGTTGGATCTTAAGTGGAGATGATGTGATTTGAAGTTTTTGTAGTTATGAATGACAATTCATGTTCACGGATTTTACACGTCTATGAGTTAAAACAGATAAATGATTTAAAGGGGTTTTTCAAATTTTAATAGAAAACCGTATATGATTCTATATCGATTTGTTAGTTAAAGGGTGTGATTGTTGTTAGTTTTGTCTTTTAAGTCCTTGTTTGATGTTAGATGATGATGTTTGATTAGGTTTAACGTTTGTCGATTAAAGTCCAAAGACGAATGATGACTTATAATAATTTTACTTAAAATATTAAGCAACTCGCCACCATGAATATCAACAAACCGCCACCATTGAATATGCAAAACCGTCGCCAATAAATGACAAAATTGCTTCCTGGTGATTTTAACCGTGCAGATTTTTCTCAAACGCCCTTAACCTTTTGAGTAAACCGCCGCCTTGAATAAAATAAGCAAACCGCCGTGGGTTTTTGTCAAACCGCTGCCTAAATAAAACTAAGCAAACCGCCGTGGGTTTTTGTCAAACCGCTGCCTAAATAAAACTAAGCAAACCGCCGTGATTATTTGAGCAACTCGCCGCCTATTTTAAGTAACTCACCGGCTATATTTTTGATTAAATTAATCAACTCACCACCTAGTTGGCAAACCGCCATCAAACATGGCAAACCGCCGTGAAACAAATAGCAAACCGCCAGCAAAATTGGCAAACCACTGCCAATATTAAACTAATTTATAAGCAAACCGCCGTTGACCTTTACCTTAAATTCCGGATCTTGTCCCTTTTTTATCAAAACCGCACTTGCCACTTAGAAATATATTTTTATATTCAAAACAACCATGATGAAAACATAGGTACAAATTAGCCAAATACTCAAATAGTTCTTAAACTACGAATTTAGCTTATAAACATTGTCTTAATATGGATGGCATATGAAGATTAAGCTTCTAATAACATGTATTTCTTCGTGGATCATCAAAAATGAAGCAACTCTCCACGAAGAACACCAAACTTTTTAAGCTTATAATTCAAACTTGGAGCTTATGTAAGCCTTGGAATGATAACATACTAACCTTATTAATGTGTAGAACAAAGAAAGAACAAGATTAAGCAACAAATAATCCCAAAAATATTTTTGAGCCATGGGCTATTTTAAGCCAAAATAAGCCACGAATTTGTTTCTTTTCAACCACAAATGAATCACGAATCCACCCTTGAAGCTCTGGTACCAATTGTAGGATCCCGATAATCACTTCCACTTCATATAACGAATCACGAATCGATCAAGAAAAGAGATGGGATGATTTCTAGAGAGAGAAAGAAGAGAGAGAGAGAGAGTTGAGAGAGAATAGAAAAAAATACATATAATAATGAAATCAACCTGTACCTTTTCCAAAGTGGAAAAGGTATATATATACCCCGACACTTAAAGTGACGTACGGGATATTTAACTAGGATCCGGGCTTGGGTCTTGCTTGGGATTAAACCCGAAACATATACAATATTAGTTTAATTATCGAGCCAGATTCCCGATACTTTCCTATTACAACGTTAACTAATTGATTGACCGAGACTAACATACATAATGGACGAACTTCATGTTCGACTCAATATTTTGAGGCTACAACTTGTTCCAACAAGAACCGTTACGGGTTGGCGAGTATGCATCGACTAACGTAAACTCAATGAAGCGAACGTGCAAAAGATCATTTCCCTTTGTCATTTATGGATCAAATGTTAGAAAGACTCGCAGGGAATAAATATTTCTGTTTCCTCGATCGTTTATATGGATATTTTCAAATTCCTATCGATCCTAATAATCAAGAGAAAACAACATTCACATGTCCTTTCGAAACATACGCTTAGAGCGAATGCCTTTCTTCGCTATGTAAGCTCCAGCCCCATACCACAAGGTCATGTTGGTCCTCCTTTCACGATATGAATCAAAGAGCTCCGTCAAATGTATTCATGAAGATTTTTCCGTCTCGAAATCATTCGGACACATCCTAAAATTTACCTCGATAAAATGACCACGTAGTTAAAAGATGCTTATCTTGTCAGGTTAAATGGGAAAAAATGTCACTTCATGGCCAAAAAAAAGGAATTTGTGCTTGACACAAGGTATCAAGCGCTATTACTTGAAGTTTGATAAAGCAAAGATCAACGTAAAACTCCAAAATCACATCCCCTACACATCAAGGTGTTAAAAGCTTTCTCAGACATGCCGGTTTTTACTGATGTTTCATTAAAGACTTCTCGAAAATAGCCCGACCTATAACTAAACTGCTTGAAAAAGATACTCCATTTGAATTCGATGGTGAATGTCAAAAAGCATTCGAATTATTGAAGGAAAAACTCACATGTGCCCTTGTGAATTGGTAAGACCCACATCTGAATCTTCCATTTTGACCTTATGAGTGAGATGCTAATGAATTCGAAGACGGGGCCTCTTTAGTTAAAAAAGATAGGGATAAAAACTTTCACCCGATCTACTTCGCAAGCAAAACCCTTAATCCAGCTGCGAGAGGGGAGGGAGGGCGGCAGCGCGAGGCGTCACGCGGAGGCGGGTAGAACCGAAAGCAAATAGCTTATAGACTGTAGTTTTACATTCAATCAAAATATAGGTTCGCTATCATTATAATCATCAAAAACTCGAGAGTTTACATACGAGCAATAAATCGATCATCTTCAGCTCTAAGGCACTTATGTCAAGAAACAGATGCTAAACCACTGCCTAATCTAGTGATCTTACTCTGGCAAGAATTTGACATAGAATTAAGTGCGAGCGGAGTCGCAAGGAACATAAAATGTTTAGCGTGATCTATCATCGAGCGACTTATCCCGAATAACTAAATGACGAGTCAAGCAATGACAGTGAAGTCGATGATAACTTTCCTGGAGAAACTCTTATGGAAATCAATACCAAAGATGAACTCTCTCTTTGGGTCGCATCTCTTTGCAGAATGAACTACTTGTCAGTGATATTAAACAAAAGGGATACGGTATCAACAAAAGAACAAATTCTTTTCTGAACTCAAACATTACTTTTGGGAAGAACCTTACATATTCACAGTACTCCCACACACTACAATAAGCGCAATACTTCTGACGGTATGATCAGACGCTGTATATCTGGACCAGAAACTCAAACCATTCTAGATCAATGTCACCACGGACCCCACCCGTGGACATTATGGACCCAACGTAACTGCTAAAAAGGTCCTAGATTCAGGTTTTTATTGGCCGATAATCGTCAAAGAAGCTCATACTCTAGTTCGCCTATGCGAAGCATGCCAAAAGTCAGGAAATATATCGAAACGTGATGAGATGCCCTTAAACAACATTTAAGTATGTGAAGTTTTTGATATATGGGGTATTGACTTTATTGGACCTTTCCTGAAATCAAATAAGTATTAATAAACGTTCGTTGTAGTTGTTGATTACATATCTAAATGGGCCGAAGCTCAAGCTTTACCAACCAATGATGCCCGAGTAGTAGTCGCCTTTCTGAAGAGACTATTCTACCATTTCAGAATGCCCAAAGCTCTAATCAGCGACCGAGGTACTCACTTTTGTAACAAAATAATGGAAAAAACCATGAAAAGATATGGAGTTAATCATCGTTTCTCTACATCTTATCACCCTCAAACTAGTGGTCAAGTTGAAAACACGAACATAGTTCTTAAAAGAATTCTTGAAAAAATTGTTAAATTTGGTCAAAAAAACTCGATGACGCTCTATGGGCTTTTCGCACTGCCTACAAAACACCTACTGGTACTAGACCATACAAACTAATATATGGAAAAAACTACCACTTACCATTTGAAATTGAACACCGTGCATACTGGGCATTGAAAAATTGCAACCCAGATCTCATCGCTGCTGGTGAGAAAAGAATGTTTCAGTTACACAAATTAGACGAACTTAGACACCAAGCTTATGAAAACTCTCATCTATACAAGGAAAGAACCAAAGTCTGGCATGACAGAAAA